>DWME01000462.1:0-33395 GCA_018244795.1 Parelbella ahira ahira | reverse complement strand
ATAGAAAACCTGTCATTTATGTTTCTTAAGTCAACAAATTAATTTTAATGTCAAAAATTTTGTATGTCACATGGGGGGCATAAAAATTTTAGAAAGGTTAATGTAGGGCATGGCACAAAAAAGGTTGGGAAACACTGCTCTAGATTGTACATTATGTATTATTGCATATCAATATTATTGCGATGGAATGCACTTTTAAATATAGTGTATTTGTAACTACATTATAATTACTTATCATTATAATCATTCATTTTTCTCAGGTGTGCTGAACATATTCAAAAGTATTTCAAGTACTATATACATATGTATAGAGAACATGGATGTAACAAAACAAAGTGAGGGAGTACAGAATATCTTTGCAATGTAGAATTATATATTCTATTGTATGGAAGTTAGCATTGATTAAAATATATTAGGATTAAAAGACAATTGTGAGACACTTGTGGTAAATATTCATTTCCATCATAGTGAGAGAATGAACTTTATGATACATTTGTTACATTATTGTGAGACACATTTTTAATAGATCATTAATAATGGATGTGAAAATTAAATATTGCAAAAATTACATTTAAATTGCCTTACGGAACTAAAGCTTGCTTCATAAAAAGTAAACACCCCTGTGTTTTATATTTTAGCTTAGAATATCTGAATGATAGCTTTTCTAATGAAAATTATCTGGTCAATCCAAGTTAGGGATATTCATGTTAAACTTCAGGTTTTATCTACATCTTCACTACCAACTCCTTATTAAATACTAGAACAAGATACTTTGTGAAACAGAATGGCTAGAGTTTACAAAATGAATTCTTTCAATATTATAAAAGGCAAGATATGTTAGCCTCAACAGTTCCAACTTGAAGTAGGAGTATTTGTTTGTGTGCATTTTAGATTGTGGGGTCACATTGCGTATTGATGTGCTCAAACTTTAGCAACATTAGACAGTTGGGTTAACCTTAACTGGTTCAAGGCCTGGAAGCCCTGTCACTTCCATTTTTCTAGTATTTTTGTGATATTATCATCTTGAAACAGTGTGAGTCTGGTAAGCGTAAGATCCACAACAGCTCATCACAATAACATTGTCTCTAGGCTCTAAAGCACCCAGAAATACAGAACAAACACCAATAGTATAACTGCGCCTGCCGTCACTTTGACCAGCATGGATTTGGTGTTGAGGTATGTCGCGTCCTTCTTATACTTCTGTGACATCATTGATAGGTTTTGTGTTTTTGTGTCCAGTTCTGAAATGACAACATTACAATTTACTTGATGTAAATATCAATAGTACCACATAAAAGTAAGTGACACAATATGAATGGAACTCCATCAGCATCCCTGAACACTCTAAGAGGATCTTGCCAACGTAAGCAGTGGTAGCCTAGTGGTTAAGAATTCAGCCTCTCATTCTGGGGGTCCTGGGTTCAAATCCACGGCGCGAACCTCTTTATAAAAGTGCGTTTTAAGTTTAAATATCACTTGCTAACGGTGAGGGAAAACATCGTGAGGAACCTGCACACTTTAGAATTTATAAAAAAAAAATATTTTCTGAGGTGTGTAAAGTCTGCCAACCCGCACTTGGACAGCGTGGCAGACTATGGCCTTAACCCTCTCAATATGAAAGGAGACCCATATTCCAACAGTGGAATGGCTAATGGATCGATTATTATTAAAAGAAAGTACATTTATAGACTGCCTCGTCGGTCGAGAGGTTGCAAGCGCAATTGCCGATCGGGAGGTCTTGGGTTCAGATCCCGGGTCGGGCGCTATTGGATTTTTCTAATTTAGAATTTCTAGTAGTGACTCGGGGTCTGGAATTGTGCCCGGTGTATGGCAATAGGCTCACCACCTATTCCGTGGAACTTAAAACGTAATTGGAGAAATGTGGGAGTGTACTACAAATCCTGTGCCGGTCCCTTGGATTACAGGCGTGATGTTACGTTTTACATTTATAATTGTAAGCTCATATGCTACATAACGTTACCTACTTGTTTTGCTTTGTTTTGTGGCAGTGATTGACTCAAAATCATCATCATTTAATGCCTCCAAAACATTTTTATTTAATTATCTGATGGAAGTTCCAAAGTTGGGCGGCACATAGTAAATAGATAGTAAGAAGCGGTTACCGGAGAGCACGGCGCCTCGCTGCAGCACATCGTCGATGTTTTGCATCATGATGCGCTGCACGTCGCCTAGCTGACCGCCCAGCGCGGCGGCGGCGCCGGCTCGCCGCGCGCGCGCCCCGCCCTCCGCGTACTGCTTGCGCGTGCGCTGCATCCACGTGTCGAACTCGATGAACGTGTACGGTCGAGTTACTGTGTTCACCTGAAATCGCGTTCATAATGGCTGTTATATTTTGTAGCATGTGTAATACAGGTATGAAGACTCGATTTATCGTTCCATTGGATGATTTATAACGAGATAATAAAGGAGTCAAAAGTATTACGTTATGTACAGGTTTTTGTAATACCATTAGTAAATTTCAACACATGTTGTGTCATAAAGTTACTATTCGTTTTCATTATCGCGCTTCATGCTATTGCGAGTATTTCAATTCGTATTACAGTAACTTTGATAGTGAGAAGTAATTAGAATTTCCCAGTAATACAGAATAAACTTTTCAGACAATATGCTGCAAATGCAATATGGAGGCAGTAACATGTCATAATCATGGTTTAAAGACAAACTTAGGATCTGAATTATGTTACTGGTAGTGTTCCTATCAGTATATACATGACAGTAGCTACTGGACTCACCCTCTTCCCGTATTGCTGATAAAACTCCTGTGCAATTTCCTCTAGGTAGCTGAATGCAAGTCGTTTGCTGTAGTTGCGATCACACAGTACAAGGTAGCAAATATCATTCTCTATCAAGTAACTGAAACAAGAATTAACTATTACACCATGTTGCATCAAGACCATATAATTATGTACAGGCTGATTAATATTACAATATCTAGGTAAACAAAACAAGTACTTGTGCTCATCACACAAATATTTATTCCAGGTGGGAATCTAACCCACAATGTCCATAGCAGCTGTTAGGTTCACAAACCAACAGGCCAGGCATGATAATATAACTTTGTATTTTAATGTGTTGTAATGTTGTAGCACCACATCTCTCACTAGTCATCCCTTGGGAGATCCAAGGGATCCAATACTCCACATAATCCAAGACTCCATATACTTGAGTGAACAGTTTAGGAAATTTTTAAGAAGTAGTTCTTCCCACATTATTAATAGTAATATTTGATTTTCAAATACACCTTTATAACATTGAAAAGGTCTGCCAGGGCTTCAAGATCCAGAATGATATTGTTAGAAGCAGAATTATAAGTAGCTAAGCTATCAGTGCAATTTTTAAAGACTACTAAGCATGTATTAAGTAACAGAGACTTAGTATGGGACTAGGGTAATTAAAAGCATCCAAGGGTGTGTCATACAAGTGATTACAACAAGTTTAACAACATTACTATTAGTATTAAATAATGAAAAGTAAGAGCTTGCAGTTTATGCACAGTTACAGAGAATCGTTCATTTTTAATATTATAGATGAACTTTTTAATATATTACTGTTCACATGCAAAAACAGAAACATTTAAAGCATTTACATGAATAAACAGAAAGGGAAGCGAAAATAAACAAAACAAGCATCAGGACTCACTGGAAAAGATAGGGTGGAGTTTCAATGGAGCAGCGGTTGGGCGCCTGCCGCCCTATCTTCCTAAACAGCATTTTTGCCTGGTTTTGATAGTCCAAAATATTGCAGCCGCTCTGCGAACCACCAGCAAATCAAAGTTATAAAAGACAAATAAACATAAAACAGGAACAAACAAATTGACATACAGGTGAGACATCTACATGTTTCTTTAGAATGAAATAGGCGAATAACATAACTAGTACAAAATACTAACATATGTTCAAAAAGTGCAGAAATTACGAGAAAATATTACCTGTTCATCTTCTTGCATCGTAGCAGCTAACGGTAGGCCGTCTGCCACCCGGGCAATCATAGTCATTAAAACCATCGTGTGATTATGTGTCCTTAAGAATTAAAAATGAAAAAAATATTCGCAATTTGTATCTTTTATTACGGATCACGTATTTTTCTTCTTCTCATCATTACCCGTTAGAAAACAATTCTGAATATCAATAGACAGCTGTGGTTACACGTCAATAATACTGACACTTTGACAACGACAGTTTGACACGTCAGCTTGTTTGTGGCTACAAACTGCGTTCAGCTATAATTAAGCAACTAAAAGTTTAAGATATACATTGTATTATATATAGTTTTAACGATGTATTAGGCTATAATTAAACAGCACTATTTATTAGACGAAACTTAAACCTATTCTGCAATACTGAATACTATTTATATTGAATAATATATATAACAAAGGTATAATTATGTGGTTAGTTGTTATTATTGATGTCTTATATCAAATATGTGGAGACCCATAGAATATAATTAAAGCGAATTCACGTATGACACATAGATGTACTGAGTAAAAAATGGTTATTAGTTACAACGCTCCGTTGTTAGTTAATAGTAATCAGTTCGTTCAGATCAATAATGTAGTCTTCAAGTGTCTATTGGCGGCGAGTACGATACAAAAAATTTTCGGTTTGATATCTGACAACAAGCCCACTCATAATGCACTCAAGTCCCGTCGGACTCGATTTTCTATTGTATCCTCTACGCCATTTAATATAATACTAGGATAAAATACCCTGCGCTTTGTGCAATGGTATGAGTGACAACTGTCAGTTGTGTCATGTTTTCATAGTCGTCAATAAAACACGAAATAATGAGGTAGCGCGCATTGTTTTTTAATGACAATTAATATATTCTAAGATAAAATGTAATTAGAGAAAATAAATTAAAAATAAATTTATATTCTAAATATCTGTTATAGTATTTCTGTTATACTATACATTTTGTTTTATATCATGATGATAATGATATTATAGTATATCAATTGTTTTAACATATAAATATGTTAAACAAGGGCTTAATATTTCACCCGTTAACATTAATGTTAATTTTTTTATTCAATGATAGGCTAGTCTTTGGCGCGATTCCGCGTGATGAAAGCGCAATGTGTCCTAAGATGGAGTACGTATGCCTAGGAAAAACATATTCACTCTTGCTTTGAAGATTTGTGGGTTATATGTGTTCGGAAACATAGATGCAGGCAGTGTTCCACTCCTTGGCTGTCTAGACGAGAAACGTAGAATAAAACCTTTTCCTTCTGGCAAGTGGGATACATACCAGATAAGTGTGATACCCTGCCTGATATTCGGTGTAGGGAAGACGGTAGGGGAATTAAAAGATGAAGTATTTCCACGCACTCTTATTATGTATGTATCCTGTAAAATACTGCCAAACAAGCTATACGTCTTTATTGGACCTCAAAAAATACATGTACTAACTATATATTGCTGAAGGCGTAGGCAGATAAGGATAGCTGCACCACTCCTGGAGATGTAAAATTTGTACTCAAATTCAAAGCCAGTAAAATTAATAAGCTAGTTGTTGCAATTTTGTCACAAATTCTGTTTATTCTATTACTTTGTAAACGCCTTAATGGTAAGACCGACGCTATAATATGTGTAAAGGCAGATAACTTTTCATTCTTCAAATTTCATATTTATCCCACCCCTCCGTGTATATATTTTTCTTCCCTAATGTAGTGAGCTAGCGACGCCCTTACATATTCCGAACTGTAAATACTAACGTTATGTTGATGAAAGTAATAGTTCTACTTCTGCAGGTGACTAATAATATGTATGTATTTAAAAATAGTACTAGCCCGTAATACTACTTGAACTATTCGACGACTAACGAACCATCCGTACAGTTGTCTTCGAGATCAAATATACATATGTCAGTGAATGGCAGCAGGTATTTTTTATTGCCGCGGGGTTCGCTTTTACTCTCTTCGTATAGGAAAAAATACCTTTGCTTTTTAAGCATTTTAAATCAAAACCATTGCTTTTTCGAAAATGCTGTTGCTGAAGTGTAGTATGAAAATGTCTAGAGCATTTATCACATGACGTATATTTTTAAATTAATCTCTTAGGTGGTAATAAGAGTTAAAAGATTTTATGTCGATCATTTAGGTTGTCATGAGAACGGGTTTTGTAGGTGTGAAATAGTCCAGTAATGACCAGTAAAATTTTAATAACAATAATATCATAAGGTCTTGGATAAACTTCGCAACCGGCTGCCAACCCAAACAGCCATACACATAGTTTTGGTAATATACCTAATATGTAAGTATATAGTGTCGTTGTTAAAAAATTTTTGTAGGATCTCAAGTTGAATTATTCTAATTGGATTTAAATGTAATCATTGTATGTGTGGTTGATTTTAGAAACGAATTTACAGCCTTTGAATGTGGAAATGTTAATTTTCGTATTTCGTAATTTAAAATAATCCTCGATAAAAAGTCATACGAAGTAAAAATCATGTCAATATTGTTGTATTGTGTAGTACTTATCTTCAATATTTTACGGATAATCGTAAACAATGTGTTCACCATTTGGTGCATGCATGCATGAGCTAGTGGTAATAAGGTGTTCAGGGATTAAAGAATAAACAAGACGTTTGTATTTTATTGTGGATATTTTATTAACATTATCATCATGCATCAAATTTATGTGCTAAATCATTTACACTTATAACTAACTATACATAGAAAAATAACTTAACTAGGGGGCAGAAAATACAGTATTTGTTAAATTAAACAACTAAAATTACAAGTAAAATATCGGACTTTAACTTCGTAAAACTAAAAGCAAGTATAACGCAAAATCACTGTACCGCACATAACTCTCAGAACCTAACATACAAAATAAATTTACTTCGCAATCAAAAAATAAACGCCATCTGGCGTCGAATAGCTGTAACTATGCAAATGAAGCCAATATACGTAAAAGATGTTGCTAAAAACACAAACAGATGAAAAACGACGCACACCACTCTATCCAATTACGTATTCATTATGGGACATTAATTAACGAACAAGAATACATTGAAATAGTAGACAAAACGTGTTTCGACTTCTGTCTCTCCGCCCTCCCTCTATACCGAATTCACTAACCTTCTCATTGCTTTCTTGCATTACTTCATATTCTCGTATTTAGCGAGTCCGTGGCGGTCGCGGGCGCGCGCCGCGCCGCGAGAGACCGCGACAACGCGTCGTGCACTTGCGGCGTCCCGATCGTTTTCAAATCAACATTTATACTAAGACTAGGCTCGATTAAAATAATTTTTTTTAACAATAACTTTCTCGAGGTGCCGTTAAAATTTACATTGAAAATTTAAGTACATTATTAATTAGAAACTTTGATTTTTCAACAACATCAATTCGACTAAAATTATTTTAAATTTCCGAGCATCTTTTTAAATGTTTGCTCAAACATTTTGCCTACTAACCGGTAACTCGTCTTCTCACAGTATCGACATCGAGCAGCATCACACACTTGCCCAATTATAAATTCTGAGAGCACTCCTCTTCCATCGCGTGGTCCATTCATTACATCTATTAAATTAATTTATGTTATATTATATGTATATTACAATAAAATTTGTAACCTATAGAACGAAATTTCCTAAAAAGGAAAAAAGTATGCGGTCACGAGATCTGCGCAGAGCGCGCGGCGCCTCCGCTCGGAGCGACGCGCGCGTCCGTGCGACTTATATACTCTTTTGAATTTGATAAAACTCTGATGTAAAACGCTACAACAATTATTCACTACGTGTTGCGCAAACCAAGCGAACGTCATACTTTCACGAGAGACAAAATAAATAAGTTAAAACCTATATTTATATTTACAAAAGCAAGAAAGTGTCGAAAGAAAGAGTCGATTTGAGAATTCCGCCTACCTATATAAAAATACGATTAAAAATCCACATTTTATCAATATGTATAATGTTAAATCACATGAAACGGGCACTGGTTTGTTCGAAGAAGTTTGGACACTGAGATCGTTCAACTATACATGTACAAAGTCCGTATTACTAAACGCACTGGGTGTATAATTTCACTTTAAACCTGTATCTTGATTGGATCGGTCGAGCCCTAGCGCTTCCGCCCCATCTTCGACCGCGTCGCTAGCACCCTTTTACTACACATTTCGATTTCATTCTCCTAAGGCTCTCCGACCCTTTGGTTCCGGGTTCGGGTCCGGGCCGGGCGCGCAGTTCGCTGCGCGAGTTATAATATACTATTTGAAGAAACTTACTGGCTAATAAATTGATATATTTAACTTTTTATTATAAAAATATTGCATAATATAACATCGGGAGTGGCGGTCCCGCGCCCGGCGGCCGCTCGCCGCGTCCGAGCGGGCGGCAGATCCGTTCAGATACATCCACTTCGGTTACTGTATAGATATATATATAAGATCACGCTCCGTGTTTGCATTGAAGTATTGATTGGAACTCAACGTGTACTAAGCTACAGCTTACTCGATGTTTTTATCAACTATCTAGATAAAGTATTATGATTCATTAACATTGGACCACAAATCGTAATTAATTATCAATAATATTTACTCAGGTAACAAAAAGCGGGGCCCCGCGGCGGGCGGGCGCGCGTCGCGGCGGCGCGTCTCGGCGGCGCGTCTCGGCGGCGCGCGCGGCGGGTCTGATATGCAGCTACAATTAGGATATTGGTGTGTATATGAAAAATCTATCGAGTCGTTTTCTGATATGTGATCGCGCGAGGCCCCTCCCGACAGGTTCACTATCGTTAATTTAAATAAACGAAATAAACTACTACGTGTTCACTTCGACGGCTCACTTACAGTAAACATTTATTTTAATAATAATAATAATAATTAACACAATTAACGCACAAAAATTCATCTCTTAACTATTAATTTATCAGTTTTCTAACAGAAACTTGGCAGTAGGTTCAGTACTCGTGTAGAATTTTGACGATTCCACAAATATAAAAACCTAAATAATATCAATTCAAAATTCGGCTTCAGCGAGACGTGGAGACGCTGAAAACACACGACTAGGTGTCAGACACCGGGACACCTGCGCAGCGCCCGGAGCTCGCGCCCGCCTCCCTCCTGTACTTTGTGCCGACATCGGAGCGCAAGGGACTCCCCGGGCGGTCGCACCGGATCATAACAAAGGAACGATATAGCTAGACTCAAAACATCAGATAAAGGGAAGATATATGTATATAATATATATAATCAACATTAATGAGGTCTTTCTTTTGTAACAAAGTGTAAATATGCGAATGGCCATAAAAAGCACCAAAGAATTAAAAATATTTCATCTGAGGGTAATATTTCAAGATATCTTTTTGTATCAACGTGTATAATAAACATTTTACGTAAATATTTCTTTAATATAAACTCTTATTTAAACTATAATATTTTACTTATTGCATATTGTAAAAACTGCTTTCGAATAAATTGTATAGTATATTCATATAATGTATTTTAGTGTGATTATTATAGTTTTGAGGTAGGAAGTTGAAGCGGCGCCGCGGCGGACGTGCATTAAATGTCTATAGAAATTTTATTACAAACGTTAAAAATTCGTTTCAACATTATACAAAACCACTCCATCCCCATATAACATCTAGCAAATTTAGTGTTCCTTTCTGAAATACCCTAAAAATAGGTAAGTATATATAAACATTTGAGCAATCAATTTCGTCTCTCCTATTTTTGTATAAATATTAAATTCAATAATAAAGATTATATTAGTTCGATTTCAGAATAACAATATTTATCTTAAGAACGTTATTAGAAGCGATCGGAAAAACGTAATGCATGATGACTTGAAAAATAGACGAATTTACTATTTAAAGTAGTTAGTGAAAAATGTACGTTCGTTAGAGCGAAACGAATAACGACTCTACTAAAGTAGTTACGTATAACATAGTCCCGACGGTCGCGCCCGAGTCCCGGCACTCACTGCACTCACTGTGCTCACTGCGCTCACGGAGGCGTTTACGCGAGCGAGCAGTCGATCTCCACGATGTCCTTGGGCACGTCCACGAACTGGTACACCAGCCGCTGCCCGTCCACCTTCGCGAGGATGCCACGCTGGTAGTAGTAGCGCAGCGCGCGCCCCATCGTCTCGTAGTTCATGTCCGGTTTGTTCTTGTGCAGGCCCCACAGCCGGGACACGGCTTTCGAGTCCACCAGCTTGAACACGCCCTTCTCGCGGTTCGTCCACTTGATGTAGCGCGGGCAGTACTCGCGGTCCTGGAGGAGCTTGAGGAGGAACTCCCAGAGGTAGGTGGTGGAGCCTTCGCGAGACTTGCGCTTCACACCAGGGGTGGGCGGAGCGTCGGTGCGCGGCCTCTTTTTGGGCTTGAGCTTGTTGTGATGATGGTGCCGCTGGTAATCGCCGAAGTCGAACACCGAGTAGGGGATGTCGTCATGCGGCAGGGGAGGGGGTGCGGGCGCGGCGAAGTGGTGCGCGCCGCCCCCGCCGCCGTAGCCGTAACCGTAGGCGTCACGCTCGCCAACCGTGCCCACTGGAATCATTGAAACGGTCACGTTAATTATGTAACGATACTTGCTTAACTAATGTACTTAAAGGCGATGACTTTTATTACCTACACATCGCTTAAGCACCATTTTGAAAACCATATGTATAATGTAACGGAATGTGTTCAAATCTAAACACCGAAACTATTGTCTGATTAGAACATGCAGTCTCTCACGGGCCGGGCGGTGGGAGCCCTGCTCAAGACAATATCTATTTGAAAACTAACTTAAATATTTTGGCAACACGTTTTGGCAAAAGTGTACACAGACTAATTGTGATAACTAAACTATTTAAACCGACAACACGTTATCTAAATTTAATGCCACGTTTTATATGATACATATGTATACTGTAAGAAAATAATGATCGTCGTTGTCGTAATAAACCCGCCATTACCATTCTAGGAAGCAAGGAATGAGTGATAAGTGAGTAGTTTAACACGGATTTTATTACATTATTGTTTATTGAAATTCAATTGCTGTATTGAACATTGATGTATGGCACTGTTATTGTACATTTTTCATATCTCACGATAAATGTCATATGTTTTTTAATACTATGTTTCGCTTCGCCCGGAATGAGGGCGGATACTCTGACACACATTTTGTATTTTTAATTACAAAAGGTAATAATCGAAATTTTAGATATTTTAGTTTTAGTTGATTTATTGCGAACAACGAAAATCAATTTTATCTACTGTATTACGATTACATACTGGAATTTGTTTATTTTTATTAAATGTTAAGTTGCAAAAGGAAAGGAAAATCTGAACTGTGTCTGTTTGTAGAACATCGCTGTATTATCCCTTACTAACTTGTATGACTGTTTTTTTTTTAAAGAGTGCCGGGAGTTTTTTTCCGCCAGCTTTTTCTTCCGGTCTACATAAGCCTAATTAATATAAATATATAAACAATTCCACTGATGGATAAGTTTTGTTATGACGTTCATTATATGTATTATACCTTATAATGAAAAAAAACTTTTGAATTTGAATTTACGTTGCCTCCCCGAGAACATCATAAAACGTATCGTGATTATTTTCACGATCGGCAGTAATAGGTTGTTCGCGAATGGTATTCACAACGTGGTGCGCGAGTAAAAATAATTTTTATGGGGAATCGTGTCACATATACAGATAAAATATCATATTTAGTGACAGTTTGCGTTAAAACGAACGATGATAGTCGGAGTGCGTAAAATTGTATGATTTTTGAATTATGACTAACTTCATTGAACAGGAACTTAATAGGAAACAGGTGTCTTCTGTCTTAAATTCTTGCGACCAATGCGAATTGTCGTAGTGGAAAAAGCTAGATCTAAGTATTAAGAACAGCGAAGAAAAGTTCACCAGTTCGTATTCACATAAATAAATCTTTTTAACGTACCTACAATCTTTAATTAAATTTTCTTGAGTAGGAAGTTAGCTTCTAGTGTTGGAATTTCGCTTAAAATGTAATCGTTAAAAATATAGTTTTTGATAAGAACGTTGAAATAGATAAAGGCGCGCTAGTTTGCGTCAACGGCCGCCCGACGCGGAGTCTTCGCCTTGACCCCAATGCGGTGGCCAGTCTCCGGCGACCAGCCATTTTCCTCCACCACATGTCACGACGTTTCTCTTTAAAATCCAATTATGCGACATGTTGCACTGCTGCTTGTATATTATTATTCTACATGTTTATATACTTAACAACTGTACTATGAGAACTGCGAGTTAAGAGCTACAGTGAAAGATTATAGTATAATATGTATTTGTTTCATTCCCACAATAAATGAATGATTTTATATTCTAAATTTTAATGTACTTTCTGTTGATTACGTTCAAATTGCAATTATTTCTTTTATTTGAGTTGAGTCATTAAATGTAGGTATGTTTGGAAATGTGACATGCATGTCTTCTACGACGAAACGATTACGTAGAAATAATGGTGGAGGGGAGTGCGGTTACAATTACGACTTTGTATGGAAATAGCCTTATTCAGTATGTTACACGTAAAGTTTATGAAATATTCCATAAGTCGTTAATTGCTCGGCCGTCACGATTGCTTCACCCGATTGTCAGTTGTGAGTCCATTCGGTTCTAAGCCGCATAAATATTTCGTAGAAATGTCATAAAATTGAATCGCGTCCGCATAGCCTGACCCAAAAACATCTGTGAAAACAAGAATAGAGGAGTTGTGGCGCAGAAAGACATTAAAACCAGCTAGGTCAATAACGCGATGGTTTCGTTAATTTGGGAAATTAGCCGGTATCACTGAGAACTTTTCAGCAGGTGGCACTGTCAACAGGAAATGATGTTACAGGTACATCACATAGCGCGTTATTTTTAGCGAATGTTTGCGCGATAATGTATCAGTGATACGCAGTATAAATCATAGAATTATATTGTCGCGTAAATAATGAGGTCGTTTGTTTTTTCTTTAAGGTACCGGAAGGGTGCGCTCGCAATTAATATTATTATTAGCAGTGGAATTGCAACGTAACCAAGGAGACCGTTTTGACAAGGACTGATTAATGGCTTTATGATAGAAGTTATAGTCCTGTGAATACCAGTTTTTAAACATGTAATCGGAAACTATTTAACTAATAAGCGTATTATAAAAAGTAAACTAAAAGATAAAATAACAATTGTATCAAACATATTATCAATCTGTAGACGAAATGACTACCTGAATCACACCGAGTTTCGCATTCTGTGATCATTGACCGAACTGACATACATAATGTAAGCATATTATATAACGTATGGCGGATACGAATTACTATTATTTTTAGTCTGTGCGCAGTAAACATGGGCGCCATGTACGCGTCCGCGGCCCGCCATTTTCTTTCTAATATTATCTAACTCGCGTATTTTCGCGCGGCTTATCGGCAGGTCGTTCACCTCGTCGACACGTGTGCCGTCCATTTGTCATGTTCGCTTGCCTTACGTTGCGTAAGGAAACCAACAATAACATAGCATTCCCATGAAAGGTCCGAACGTGGAACAATCACTTTTTTCTAGGAAGGAACTCGATTTGATTTTGGCTTTTCCCCTGCCAACAATATAGAAATGTCAGCATCACAGATAAATAAGAAATGAAATAAAAAATTACAGTTATAACTTGCATAGTGAGATTATAATACTGTGTCGCAGAAATTATGGACATAATTAAAAAAGTCTACGTGACTGTGTCTACTAGCAACTTAAGCCGTGTTCTGACTTACAATGTACATACATAACATTTACATTAATTATATGTACTGTAATCTATATGCGCAATATTGCATACTAAAACTTGCTGTTGCAGCGTGTAACAGTAGTACCTACTCAAAAACGATAATTACATACCTGAAATCTTTTATGATCTGAGTATTGTAAATAAATATTAAATACATAAATCAATTTATCGACTTAGTTCTCATACATTTTTGATAATTCAGTTCTACTCCATATTTTCTAATGTCTACAGAAGTAAAACGGAAAGGTCCGAGTTAGTAAACGCGTGTTATAACATCACGCTACTGCCTCGCATTACACAGATAGCACAAGTTCAAAATGAAATCGGCCGGTTCTATTTCTGTAAGTGCCGGATAATCGCGTCCGTTTTTACGGACCGGATCCAGTGCCCGCGTATAAAGAACAGGACGGATTTGAACTTAACCTAGGTATAGATAGATATCTTTGGTCTCGTTTTGCTCATTTTCGGTGTTGCGACCAACTTGAATTATTATTGAGTTTAACAATGATTAAACATTCGTTTTTTGAGCTTCATTATTCATTCCGCGGGGGAAATGATTGGGCTTCTGTTTCAAATGTTAAATGTATAACATATAGGTTCTCGTATATTAGTATTTGATAACATAAACCATTTATTAACGTGACACTGCCCCAGTGAGAGATGCAACATGAGAAACTTGTACCAGGCATTAATGGAAAAACTTGGACATGCTATCGAATAGATAAATGCAGACGATAACGGTCGCGAAAGCGGTGGATTGGCTCCTCTATATTTACAATTTAATGAACCGATCCATGAACGCCACATAAAATCCCTTCGAGCCTGGGAATACTGGCAGAGCATAACAAAAAAGAGCACGTTTTATGCGCTGGCGGTTCTATTTTTAGCTGCGCTGGACGCATCCTACTGGTTTTACTGCTGCAGTATCAAGGTTACGCCGTCGTGTGCGCTCGTCCGTACCTCTAGAATGTCATCTGCACTCGGCTACTTGCGGAGTGTTTGACGCGAAAAGAAAATTACTTGTTGAGCATATCGAGGGAAGATCGTTCTTATTGGGAGTGCGTAGCGGCGGAATTGGCGCGTGGAATGGCGTGATGGATTCTTTTATTCCCGGATGCAAGTATGCGATGTGCGTTAGAGGCGCGGCGCGCGGGGCCGGCGCCGAGGGAACCGGTCGGCGCATCCCGCGCGATAAATGGGTTACCCCACAAACCTCTTGCGATACAAACGCAGTTGTTTGCGCGCTAATACCGACTGAGACAAAAGCTGTTACTTGACGCGTGTCAATAGAACGGCGATTATGTTGTTTATTGCTCTGTTTTGTAACATTTACTAATGGCTGATACGTTTTATCATGACTTTACTCTTTTTTGAGGGAATTTAACTTAGTGTGGGGTAGGTTGGACGACGGCTCGCGCACATGTCAAATATTACAGTTTGTGTTCGTGTAGCAGCTGTACCGATTCGTTATGAATGGATGGTGACAATGACATGAAATGTAACAGTGTGCAGCGTTGGTATCGGTGTTCACGTCCATGCATGTATATTGAGTGCATGTTATCTCTTCCGCCCAAACATCGGCCGCGAGATAGCGCTGGTTGCGCGCGCGCCGTTGCCTGGAGGAAATGGGAACCAATCTTATCTGCCTAATTCTGCTTATCGCGATAACATTTTTGCAGACCACCGAGTCATTAACGTCTTGTGGCGAAATGACGTGCATGACATCGCTACGTAACATGGAAAATTTTCTCGTGATACTAATGTTATACATACGTTTTTTGTTTATTTAAATTTAATATAAAAGAGGATTTCGCTTGACTAATATTTAAAAATAATTCAGTGACATATGAAGTTGTAATGACTCTTTTGTTTATTAATTAGCGTATGTCAAACACTGCCTTGGGGTACCTACCTACTGACGGTGCGTCAGGTAATACATATCTAGTATTGTTATGTTTCGAGCTAAATGGTCAAAGAATATTATTTAAAACATAACCGCCAAATTGGTATGAGTTTACTTACATACTTTTCTAGTGAAAGAAAAAAATATTGGACATATTTGGAACTAATAAATTTATTAATGTACCTACTAATTTTACGAACGCAATATTTTGTTGTTTTTAATGCGTCTTTGGACATTAAGCGACTCCTTTTAAAACTCTTTAAGTACCTACTTGTGTCTCCAATGTTCAATATTATGATTGAAATCTTGTATAGGAAATAATTTAAAAACGCATTTGCGTACGTACAATACGGCCATGCCAACAATAAAACACATGTTATAAACTATCAAAAATCAGTCGTACAGGCCCGTTACTGATCGGAATTTTATCTGCAAATTATATGAAAATTTGAAATCAGATATTCATCATATCGACATTACCTCTACCTGCGTAGATATTTTATTAATAAAGGTACAATGTATATAATTTTTTCAAGCGCAATTATTTAATTTGGCCAAACGTACATATGTATGTATATTGTATAAATGCGAAAAGAACAAAAAGCTAATTTATTATCAGTTCTTATTGCGCAAAGTCGGTGCTCGTCTACCTAGCTATCCTAGTTTGATTGTTATGCATAAACAATGCATTTTTTATTCCGACTCATATCCTTCCATAGTTGTGCACAATGGCGACATCTACGTTTTCCTGTGCGACCGGAAAGCGGCGCGGGCGCAGGGTGTGTGTGTTCTAAGAGTGCAGTCCGCGTCCGTGTGAGTGTGCGGCGGCGTCGGATGAGGCAGGCAATGACCAGGAAATGACGCCGCCGGTTGACCTTCACACATACACACACTGCGATGCTTGCACGCACACAGCCTGCGCGCATCCCTCTGCTCCCTCTCGCTCCCGGCGCGCGAGATTCGCACTACACCAGGACATTCGCATTTTCCGCAACGCGATGTTTATAGAGATCTTTCAATAAATACCATCCAGCGATCAGTGAATCATAACGTATTATCACTGAATGCGTGTGCCGGGCATTAGTGGATACATGTGAAAGAAAGGTTGTTTTATCAGTCAGCAGATAAATAGTCGTCATACTTACGTATTTTCTAGTACATTATAAAGAAGTTATTGCCATAGTTTTTATCATTATCAACTTGTATCTATCTGTCAATCTATAGGTACAATTTGCTATTGATTGGACATTTCGTTTCGTATTCATAATTATTTTGTTTAATCTCGTATTCAATTGTATAATTTGTATTTTCCTTTAAATTTGTAAATGTTACTGTAAGTTTGGCGGTTCATCTCACAATAAATAAAAACAAAATTACTTCGTCACGTGACACGTCTCGCCAGTGTTAGTATTGCATTATACACACTTATAAAAGCCACAGATGCCAACTGTTCGTTTAGTTTGGTTCTATGAGAAATACTTAGCTATTAATATGTAATGTATTTATGAAACAAATATACATGCTCGACGTAATGATAAGCGCGAAGATGTTATTGGAGGGGCCGAAAGTTGAGGTGGGCTGCGATAAGTTTTTATGTAATTTCTTATCAAGGTGACATTGTGCACGCAAAATTGTGTGAGTTCGCGTCCGCGTCTGCGATAAGTGCACTATTAATAACAAATTATGTAAGTTTATCTATGCCCGTTTTCGTGTTTTTGCAGTACGCGGGTTTATCTAACTTGTTTATGGTAGCGCGGCTGCGCAACTGCGCAGCCCGTAGGTCATGCTCGCTGATATGTACCACAATTTGAGACTGTCGCTTACTTGTCGATACTAAGCAATTTTTTTTTATTGTCATCCATTTAACTTGTTTGTTATGTTATGTATAGACTTTATCTAAATAATAATTATCTTACCAATTGTACATACTTAGGAAATATTAATTAGGATAGCTATCAAAACTCACTATGGACGAATTAGGACGATAATACATATAATCAGTCACACGTTTCAATAGAAATTCGTGTACATATGACATTAATATGATTAAAAAAAATTAAGACAACAATTTAAAATTTTATACTTTAGCCATTTTTTTTAATTAACCACTTTTAGGATTCCCGATTCAGAGGAATAATGAAGGAGTAGAATTTTTTTCTCTTCGAGGACGATAAGCATGTTATTGATCCTCGCAAATGGATGTTGTTCAAAATCAGTAACAGTGTACATTTTACGCCACATAATACTCAACTAACGTAAACGTTACTTACCTACAAACTGATTTAATCATT
The DNA here is from genome assembly GCA_018244795.1 of Parelbella ahira ahira. Taxonomy (NCBI): domain Eukaryota; kingdom Metazoa; phylum Arthropoda; class Insecta; order Lepidoptera; family Hesperiidae; genus Parelbella; species Parelbella ahira. The sequence goes on along the minus strand of DWME01000462.1, from coordinate 15,453 downwards.
AAACTGTTAGGTATATAATAATAAGTTGCATAACACTCGATTATGATCGCGAGCTCTCCATTTCCAATTGGCAAACATAATTGTGCATAGGACAAGGTATTGTAGTACGTCAAATGAGTCGAATTGGAGATTTATGCGTGGGGAACCGTCGCTCCGTTAAGTAAGGTCAGCGCAGCGTTGCAACTTACGTAACAGATAACAGAGGGCGGCACTCGTATTGGGGTCACGTGGCTGACACGATATTTCTGGATTCCGGACAGATTCTTTACGCGGCAAGTTTCCCCGCGCCGTTCCAGCCATTCTAACAAATTCATGACGTTTTTAGTGAAGCGCGGCACATTATTTCGTAGCTATTATTAAATACATGATAATTCCTATAGAACAAATGCAAAGTACTATACACTGCTAGATAATATGGGATTAACAAAATTTTGCGTCCGAATGTTAAGTAACGAGTCGCTATTGGTGCTTAAAGTTCGCGGGGCCGGTTATCGGTCGCGGTCCACTTTCCTTGCGTAACCGTTGTAATTGTTCTCGATGACGTCACTTTCGCTGGTCGCATTGGTAACCTTTAGGATTACAGCATACCGTGGTTACAACATGTTACAGATGAAACGCATTTGAACAAACACTACGTGGGACGGCCGCTCGACGTATTGCCCCCGTTTCGTAAAACAAACACGAAACTGAAATACATTCCGTTTGAAAGCGAAATGCTTTACTATCTATGATATTTATATATATGAGCACACGCACGCACGCACGCACGCATGCACGCACGCACGCACGCATGCACGCACGCACGCACGCACTCACTCACGCACGCACGCACGCACGCACGCACACACGCACGAACACACGCACGCACGCACACACACCACACACACACAGTTAAAACATAGTTTAAGGTAATAATAGGCTGTGTCATAGTGTAATAGACTGGCCCCAGACGGGTTAATAAATTTACACGGCTCAGGTGACTTCCGAAGCATACCATTTTCCTCAAGATATTTTCTTTCATAATTATAGCATTTTTTATAAATCAATTTTAAAAAGCTCATTACTTTGTAAAGTCAAGTATCACAATAACTCAGGAATCGAGAGCCTGGAAAGTACTAGGACATCATCACTATTATATAAACATATCAATGCTTGTGTTACCGCATCAAGGTAAATTTTTCACGTCATAGAGAGTCCGTATTATCAGACACAAGTTTGAAGGCTAAACGCAATTCATGTTCTGCAATAACACGATTCATTTCATGCTACTGTATATATGTACATACATATACTTTTACATATATGCACATTTTATTATTTGTCCAAGTGCGAATGACGTGGTTGTTATTCAAGAATTATAATATGTCCTCGAAATAAAATACTAGAACTCAATTACATTTTAGCAAAAAATCACACAAATATAACTGTGCGAAGAGGCGTCAAGGTGTCATATTGGGGATCCAAGAATTGTAACGTGTATCATTATTATTCAATTTCATTCATGTACAAATTTAATTTCGTAATTCATGAAACAAATATTATAATGTATAAATTAATGTACGTAGGTACTCTGTCATTGTATAAGGAAAACATGGCGATACGCGTGGTTCGTAGGAAAATATCTTAGTTTACGTTATACATGTGTCTTTTGGGTATAGATCGGAAAAATAGAAGGAAAGGAAGAAAGACCTTCTCAGGAAGAAAAGTCTTCATCTTTTATTTTCGCGACTGAACTCTTAGAGCAGACAATAAGTATTGTGTCTGATTACATCAATAACAATGGGGGACAACAATTCGTAAGAGCTCTGCTGTCCAACAGTAGAAATAGGAGTAGCAGTAGTTAACCCCTAGTCAGATCTGAGATTGATAACGCCTATCTTTTTAGTGGAAAGTAGTTTTACTGTAAGCGTTGCCTGCTATTAATGTTATTACCGTTTAATGTTTTTATAGTTAAAACCGTTTGGCGTCGCACATTATCTAAATAGGAAGCTGTCACTTCAGTCACATTACTCACATTTCAGCCTTTATGCTGCCAGTGCGCGATCTGTTATGAAATTAATTGTTTAAAATTACAATATGTACCTTAAATACTATTTAATTATTTGAAATATTATTTACTCTGTAAAAGGATAGCAAAGTATGTTATGCAAAAATAATGTTTAAATATTCAGTATATTTCCACTGTTTATTTTTCAGAAACGATGTAGATTTCCGTGAAGCGCTAGTATCTTATGCAACATGAAGTGCCTAAAGACGTCTGGAGTACATCCGATAGTGCGGTACCAACGGCCGCGTGGACCAATAACACAGATAACTTTCATTTAGACGGGAACATAGGTGTCCACAGTAGCGCGATAACCCGCGATAGCTGAGGTTATCTGTGCCTAAAACGTTCAACAAATGCAAATAGCGGCCGGATGCATTTATCGACGAGTCGGTCTGTGCGTACATGCTGTTTGTTTAGGTCGATCGCGTTGGGTAAGGTCAGGTTCAATTCGGTTCAGGAGTCCCGCAAAAAAGGGGGGTTACAGTGTACTCATATCGCTTACAACATACAAGTCCTAGGCTCTACTTACACTAATGTCCGGTATGACCATTTTTCCTGTCACAGTTAAATTTGGTCGCACGTGTTGTAACTAGGATTATTACAGATATCAAGTAATTTTACATAAATATTTATGGTAAGCTCCTGTTTTAATAGATAATCAGTTCCATTCGTACAAGTACCTCGATAAAGCCGTGGTGTCCTGTCACTAAATTTTATTAAATTGGCAACGTGTTGAAGATTGTGTCGGAGGCGAAACCAGTTTTAAATTGCTAGGTACTCGTATCGAGGAATGCGAATAACCGCGCTTGTCGTTAACATTTTTCTGTGGGAAAGAAAAGCGTTGCATAAATGAATAAGATACTGTTCTATTACATTTTATGCGCCGTTAATAATCTAATTCGTGAAATTACCATATCTGATATGCAGCTCAGGTGACTTATGAAATTGGTGAATATTGAGGATTGTGTGCTCTTCTTATTTGAAAACAAAAAGCCCAGAAATGTATTTTTTCTGTACTAAATTATTAATTCCCATCTAACATTCTCTCTGTCCTTGTCTATGGTCGAAGTTTGACAAGTCAAAACTTTCTCGCGCAAATGCGAGCGGCAGAGTCGTGGCGCAAAAGTAATCGTGTTTGTCGTTTTGGTATTATCGAAAACTACTTTTATTGCCGATTCGACCTCAACCTGTATATTGGGACGAAGCGAAGGTGATTCGGTACCGAGTTCGTACACCCCGCTTACGTAAACATATGTAACTGAGAAATGTGGTCGTATGGCTTGCCAGTGTTTTAATAGTAATAATAATAGTAGAGAGGGAGACACATTATTCAATGAAAATAACACTTTTGTCTTGCGTCATTATCAGTTGTGGCAGTTAACCTTAAAAAATTATATTTTCCATATTTAAGGTAGGAAATAATCTTGAGGATTTTTTCTACATAAAATTAGACAATTCCTGAAAATTTGTAATGGGATCTCTGCAAACATTTTTATTCAATTTAAGTTCCACAATTTTTAACGATACAAATTATGTACGAATCTTTGCTGTAATTTTACAATACAATTATTAATTATTTGTATGGTCAAGGCAAAACCTGCATACGAGAATAATTCCTCTTCTCAACCAATATCTATTATCTAGTAATTGGCTGAAAACTTGGATACTACAAGACTACAGCACAACATAGTAAAGTAATGCATCCCGGTCGTAACGTGAAATGGAACGTCAGGGGGAGGGGTGGCTACAGAGCGGGTGTGGGGCGCGGGCTCGGGAGCGGGGGAGTGCAACTGTTTGCGCGCGGCGCGGTGGTCAATGACACGGCGACATTGCATCAACGCGCGAAGGTCACACCGCTCCCCTCCCACAACTACCCCGCGCCCCCTAACGCGCTTCGCGAATTCCTGCACTTCCTTGCAGGACGCCATCTTGCATCAATCACTCAGGCTTTGTGTAGACTGTGGACTGTGCAATCTATAAACTATGTTCGCTTGTACGTTACGAACTCTGCATAAGCTTATACATACTTTGGAACATTTTTATACTTATACTTTATATATCACATTAAAATTATTATTATATTCGACTACAAGGTATTAATCAGCTACATGCAGTAAGGTAAACTTTTAATTCATTTATACTATTTAATTTCTTATTGTACTGATCACTACATGTTATTTATTTCTGTATTATCTTGTCACGTTCAGAATTTTATGTAACATACGTTAATTGTTCGACGAAATGTATATGTACAGGTTTCAAATTACTTAAAATTGAATGTTAGAAATTTTAAATGAGTCGTGTTGGTACCAGGTGGCTGGGTTATTTTGGTACATGGCTACTGCGATGCGGATTGCGTGACGAGACTGAATTTTCGCCTTCCGTTCATCTCTAACACCGATTTCCGGCTGCTAACCGACTTGGCCTGGATACATGGCATTACTCCGAACACGTTTTATTATCTATGCTACATAAAGAAGGAAATATGATTAAAATGAAATCAAATCATGAAAATCAAGCAATAAACGGAAGAAAAGAAAGTATGTGTGTATATATATATATATATATATATATATATATATACATAGGTACAATAACGCAGCAATTTGATACACTATGACTTAGAATGATCGATCAATTGACTTTGGTTTGACCTACTCCTATATTAATGAAAATATTTCTAGATAACTACGTTCTACGTGCTATATAATTATGTTACGTTTCTTTCTAGATACAGATTAGGTAAAGGTAAGTTAGTACGCATTTTATGTTTCAATACAAAACGAAAACGTTTAAGACGGAACGACGATTAAGACGGGAACAGATTACCAACGTGATGTCATTTTCAACTAAGTGTTGAAGTGCTCAACATAACATCGGCTAGTGATCAGCAATGGACACCGGTTGAGGGTCGCCCCTGCGGTCAAGGTCTGCCTGATTTCCACAACACGTTGCCAAACTCGACCCTGACTCCGCAATCAGGCCGGAACGTTTTTTTTCGCCTACTTATCGATCGAAATTGTCTAGTTCTATCGATATTGTGCAGTCGACGTCACGTAATCGGAACTTCTTTATTGTCAGATATTTTTATTTATGGCCAGTACGTTTTATAAAGAATTTTGCTTTCTAATACTCAAATTATGATTGGCGTTTAATCTGTTATCTTAGTTACATATTTCATTATCTCGAGTTTGTTTGTTCATACGGTATTATACTGAAAGACGAACAGTTTTTGGTTTTGTTATTGGCTTTTAAAGGGGAAAAGTTAGTATGTAATTGCATTTTGTTGCAAAAAACATCATATGGGTTATTTTTTCATCGTGCAAGGCTGAAGATCTCTCGGAGTTGGTATGCTTCGCTGATTTTGATGATACAAGCTAGCTATATAGTCGTAGTGCGAAGGAAGGGGTGCTGCTGATAATGCTACTTTCGGATTTATACAACAGGAATAAAGTTTATAATGTTGTGGCAAATTTGTACGAGATACTGACGCGTTAAATAATTCTGCAACTCTTTACCTAATTATATAAGGGACCGGTCGCTGTTAATATAGCGTGCACTGATATTTTCTTCTTGTGATTCATTTCAATAAATTGTTTTCTAATTTTGCTGTCAACTTCCAATATTAATATTGTGGCCTCCTTATCGTGGTGTGCTATTGATTTTATCCACGTAGACACGAACGATAATATAATTACGGCCGCGACGATGCTCGCTTATTGAGGAAAACGTAATTCTGTACACGGGCGGTTTTCATAATGCGTTTATGTATTAAATGTTTTTTACATAACACGATCTGACAGATAAACGATAGAGTATTTTAATCGTGTAGTGATTTCTTAACATTAATCGCAAATTTTGGCCATTACATTCCTGTGATATTCATCAATAGGGTTCGTTGAAGTTTGGCTTCCGACTAGTTTTGTCGGAAGACTAGTCGGTTAAATAAACTGAGACGACAAAAATGACGTAACACCTTCAACTGGACAGAAATCGGCATTAATGAAAAAAACAAAGTGTATGCACGCAAAACCGGTTCTGACTATAACCAAGTAAATTTCTAAATGAAATGAAGAGTTGGCCATCAAAATGAAGAAATATAGAAAATGGCAAAAAGCTGAAAATCCGATATTCATTACAATAATCTAGGGCCTCTATATGTAGTACGTATGCCTTGAAACTTTCTTGTTGGTGCGCAAAGCGTGCACGACAGCGATTTAAAAAAGGCGTGAAAAGAGAAATGTACACTGACAATGCGTCAATGCCCGTGAACTGTTTCATTTGCCTATATATCGGGGCTTTGTATGAAAACAGTTGTATTAAATGAACATAATACGAACTGCTTGTCACGGTAATCGTCGTAAAACAAGTCCGACCTAATAGTAATTCGATAATGAGGGCGGCGCGCCTGAATATTAATATAAGCGCGTCAACAATTTCGAAAATGACCGCTAAATTTAAACGACCCATATTCCACGGTGCTGCATTCATAATAGTATCTATAATATTATTTTTGTATACAGCTGTACAACCGGCAGATGTGTCTGTATGTGAAGATTGCAATAACTTCTAAGAACGACAAATTAGGTTAAACTAACAACCGAACAAAAGTATATAAACGTAACATCACGCCTGTAATCCCCGAAGGGGTAGGCAGAGGGGTGTGCTAAGTGCTACACCCCCACGTTTCACCAGTTACGTTCAAGTACCATGGAATAGGTGGTGAGCCTATTGCCATACACCGGGCACTGATCCACACTCCGAGTCATTACTAGAAATTCTAAATTAGAAAAATCCAATAGTACCCGACCCGGGATTTAAACCCAGGGCCTCCCGATCGGCATTCGCGCTTGCAACCGCTCGACCAACGAGGCAGTCAAGCAAATAAACATTTGAGTAAATAGTCTCAATTAAAACGTTTACAGTTGAGGCAACTTTATTGAAAATACTTGAAATTGTTCTGATTGCTGATGAAACACCCATAAGGTTATCATATTATTTAACGTTTAATATTAAGCACGGGCAAATCGCTAAGTAAAATCTAGTATAGCGTAGAGTTAAAGTTTTGCAACGCAATCGGTCGCTGGAATCCCTCGGTTTGGCGCGGCGCGTGTGCGCGTGAACACGTTGCGAAACTACTTGTGTTTTATATCCGACAATTCCTAGGGCTGCCGTCACAACGGCGAAATGAATCAGTCGCTACGGACATATTACGTTCACAGCATTAAAATACAGGGACGAGAATACAACAGACTGCTGTGGCGGGTGCAGCATGATCCACCAGTTCTCATAAGAATTAGTCGATCTGTCCCAGAAGTGTTATTGCACTTATAGAAAAAGATAAAATGCACGATGTCAGATATTCTATAGCAATTAAACTGTTTGCTGAAATAATAAGCGTAGGAGACAAAAATGTAACATTAGAAAATACTTTTACGATTCTACCGGCAAATAATGATGCGAGTCTTTTAGTTACATCTTTTAACAGACGCAATATCAAATTATTGACCGACGTAACAAAATAAATATAATCGTGTTCTTGGGGAAGTCCGGAAAATAGGTTCTTATTCGCTTACGTCATCAAAATGACCCAGCAATGGAATTATGTAATATGTTCCTAATATGGTGATATCATTTTAGCGAAATCTTCAAATAACAATTCACGGAAAATGTTATTCTTAATTTCTGTGTTTTTGTTTCTATCGCATTTTGAGCGAGCGACTCAAGACGATGCCCGCTCGAGTTCTTCGGGACATCCCTAAACCGACTTCCACATGATGATCTTAGAGTGCACCGAAGTGGGGAGCGGAGCTATTTATGCAGTGCTATGCGGCCTAACACTGACCCCGTTAGATCTCGGCTCACGAACACAAGGATAGCCACTCCATCTCTCCCACTTACGTGACCGTCCACGCGACGTCCCTTGCGGGCTACGGACATAATAGCGCACTTAATCTAACTGCCTCTCATGAAATTGAAAAGAGCTTCGTGTTTCATAGGAGAATGACGTAACGTGATAGCGAAACGAAAATACATTATTTCATTTTAAACATTTAGACTACTAACATTTTGAAGGACTAATGAGCTTACATCTTTAACAATAACTTCAAAAGATAAAAAAAGGTTGCGTTTTAGATATTGATTTGCCTTGCTTTTTCCCTAGTGTTATTGAGGGTAGTGGAAAGGCAATCATTAAAAATTTGAATAAGGCTTTTTAGAGAAAACGAATGTACGTAGGTACGTGTTATTGGCTATGTTGAGGCGTTGGTAGTTAAATAGTACGTAAATTAAGTTCTGAATTGAAACTTAACATGGCGGTAAAGCGGGTGAGTAATGCAAATTTCTTTTAGTTTCTTTGCAAAGCTTGGTCAGGGAAGTGGCGGTCTATTTAGAGTGAAGGGGGGGCTGTGGTCCGTGAAGGGCGGCGTTTTGCCGCTTCGCCGGGAGCGAGCGGATAATTTTAAAACGGGCAGGAAATCAGTGGAGCGCGTATGTAGGCCGCCTGGACTCCGGCGTCCCTGTTTTTATACCTATCGTAAACGTAAAAAGAAGCTCTCGGTCGTATGAGGTTTCCGGGGAAGTGGAGCGCTGAGATTCGGAGCGGAATTGGGTCGTGATAATGTTTTCGAGTTGCGGTCATGTGCAGGTTGTCGTCAATATGAGTACCGATGTATAAAAGTTAAGCAATAGAGATAAATATTTGATGAAACCATTTAAGACCGGGTTGACGAAAAATGTTGTTAGTAATAAAGAGAAACATTGTTGTGACTATCACAACCCGTGAAAATTCATTAGGTATATGTAGGTATAAATCTATTACTTTGAAAGCAAATAAACGAAGAGTATGTTTCGGAAGACTAGGTGATGCGTTGGGCAATACGAACGCAGGAAGCTACGTAAAGCGAATGTACGCTGACGCATTCACATTGGCTGCCATCGTTCTCGTGATTCACGTCGAGGGAACTCTATGTGGTTTTGCGATTGTGTTGGGCCCGGCGGTCGCGGGTCACGTACGCCAGGATCTTATCGAACTGATGAAGCACATTTGCTCTGTGCTTTTCCTAAGAGTGATATGTATTACGTTTTAATGAATCAACGCCAATTAAAGGACGTTCTACGCAGTCTTTCCTTCCTTTTAAAACATGATGCTATAATGGAGTCCGGTACGAATTTATTTATCTCGGATAACATGTACACAAGTATGAGATTTCCTTTCGTGTTTTGGCCAACTCGAATGTGTACCTGATATGTACATGGATGAGGTGAAACGAAGATCATGACAGTCAACAACGAACATACTGATGAGTTTACTATGAAATGGCATAAGCGCATAAGGAAGCAAGGAGTAATGTTACGGTGTATTAGATGGTGGGCGCTTCGTCAGATTGTCCAATTAGTCTATGATGGCGCTGAATTCCGGGATCGCAGTCCTTTCGCTTTCGGTGCGCGTGCTCAACTCAAGGTCGGGCCGTTCAACTCGGATGCGACGGTTGCGGGTGTTGCGACACCGAAATATGTAATTGTAGAGGAGCCGTTTGGCAGCGGCCGCGGCGCAAGTGGGTCGCGGCTTGCGCAACGCTCCGACAGATGGCGCTCGTCTTCCTTGTATGGATGGACGAAACAAAGAGCGAGTGCGACTTTGTCGAGTGTCACCACGGTGCTCTCGAGTTCATCAGATTATAAATAAATTTCGTAATCATGTCATTTTATTTCTGATCGCTATTGATGGCTATGAGCAAAGATTTTTTTATGATGCGGTAGGTAATCATTTATTATATAATCGATATTATTACCTGCTAAACATAAAACTGTTAAATTAAATTCGTAAAGTAATAGGACACATAACATAACAGTACAAACACTGCGATGCATGATATATACAAGTACCTACAGCAAATATACGGCCTAAAAGCTGAATCTACAGAAGTTGGTAAAAACGAATGAGTCAACATGAACTGAGCGAACGATCTCAATTGAAAAATAAGAAATCGGTCTTAAATCACCAATAAACACAAATCGGGGGACCACATCAAAGTGGAAAACGGGAAACGCCGTATGTGATGTAAGGCAGGCTCGGTTTGGAAGTTCGCGAATGTCAATAATAACGTTCCGGTCCCCCAGCGGGCGGCGTGGCGAAAATAGTCGCCAACTATTAATATGAGCGCTAGCTGCACTGCCCTTGAAACGGGACGATCACCTCGCGCACACTGGCTCGCGCACGCACCCAGTGCCGCGCCGCACGCGCACACGCGCACGCCTTATCGCGATGCAGTGCTGCAGAATAGACGCACCGATTATTTTAATTTCCATTTCGTTTGTGCAAACATATCGCGTAACGTGCCTATTACAAGCGTTCGAGTACGCGTCTCTGATAAACGACTTTGCATTGAGATTAATTAGTTCTCCTCGCCGCTTACAATGGTTTGCGTGGATATCACTGAAACTGGCTCGATCTATACGTAACCTGTCGCGCGCGGACTCCAGACATATTCAGGTCAATATAATAAATAGATAACCGACTGTAACTACATCACGCTCGGTGCCCGCGAGAGGATATCACGCAATCACTGACCAATCACAGTTAGTAATCGACTTGTGGCGCTCGTGTTATTGGTCATGGCGACCCAAAATGCACTATTCAATGACTCCCTTCCACAATTGCGGTGTCCATTAGGTAGGCACGTTCGTAGCGAATCTCGTGTCATTTCGGAAATTCCTTTTCAACAGCAGTAGATACTGATAGTTTTGATAGCATCAAATGGACAACTTCTCATTTGTCTCGAGCTAATTCGGCATTCCATGTTGCATACCGTTAAAAGGCGTATTTCACAACCCGCGCTACGCAATGCGATGTATCCGTCCGCAAATGATTCTCAGTTAAGTACTGTTCAAGTCTGACGCAACGCGCATCACAAATCCTACCAAAATTACCTCTCGGATTCTTACATGCTCTCAAAGAATGGTGTTTCACATCGTCTGCGTCAGATATTGGCCAATTTGAAGCGGCAGTCAAGGTTTTGATGATTGAGTTTCTGATATGAAACGTGCGATACATCTTAATGTTCTTTATTGTGTGTACGAGGCGCATTACTTGAAATTAAGTATAAAATATGTATAAATCAGCAGACATGCAGGATGAAGATGTTATTATTATTATTAGTTTTAGATATTAGATAGTTTTAACAAGTCAAGAAGAGATCGAGAGTTTAATGGTGAGATGAGAGGTTCTTTTGCGTTATCGGAACTTTAGTACTAGACGCGTCAGTGCGGGCACATACTCGAATCAGGTTTCGAGTGCCCAATCCGAATAGGAAGGTCGCGTGCGTTTCGCCAGCGGCTGACAATGGCGCCGCCGGTACCGCGCTCTTTCGCAATAGGTTTGCAACACCGAAATTTCGTGTGTGTGTTACGGCAATAGCCCCGGCCGCAGCATGCCCCGCGCACTCCGGCGCCGTGACGTGTGCCCTACCAGCCTCTCGTTCATATCGGACTTATGTGTATACATATGTGCTCACCGATTCCTTCCGAGGGTAGATACTTGAAGACGATTTTTCCATTCATTCCACTGATTCATTGAAACATCCCATACTTAAATGTATGTATTTCTAATTGGAATCTTACATATATTTGTAATACAATCTTGTTGGATACATTTTAAATGAAAGCTGAGCTCAATAAAAACTTACTTTCGTGGTGTTGTTCTATATGACGAAAAACGAACAAACTGAAATGTTTCCTATCAGCTTGCGGTCGAATTGCAGTTAATTAATGCGCTTTTATTTATTTATCACTTCACTTTGTTCACGGATTCAATTGTTCTGACGTAACGGTGCTTAACGTAAATTTTATCGGACTACGGTTCATATTGCGGTCATACTGCAAGCAAAATTACCCATATTGTTTGAACGCTACAATATCACTTAGCGACAGAGAATGATTTGGTAAATAAAATCGCGGTGGGTAATACGTTATTTTTAATTATTGCAATATCTTCCTAGTCATCGTCGTACGTTTTCGTTGCACTTTTAAATTTCTTGCCGATATCCTTTTATTCAGCTTTGTGAATTTTATAACTTTGAATTATTTAATATACGAGTATCTGTACGTTCTCGATGTAAGTAGTTTGTTCCAATTGCATCAAAACGAAGAGGCAAAGGGACGCGTGTACAAGCGAGAATGTTTCATCTAGCGATGTCTCATCGATCTTTTTCGTTACGTATGGCGCTGTTAACAATTCAATTACGAAACTGTTATTATAGTTCGATATTCTCATGGATAACCGCAGTTTCTAATTGATTTTCTGTCCATCGTGACGTCCATAATGTTATGTTTGTTACATACATACATTTGTTAACTATGCGTAGATTTACAGTAAAAAATATTGGACTATCTTCATTTACAATCTTATACAATGATGGCTTCATTTGTTGATTTTAATTATTGAAGACCATAAAGGGTTTTATAGTAAAATCATATTACGTTGCGTGCGTATTTACATATCGTTGTTAAGAGTGCAAAACTTGTAATCCACTAATTAACGTTACGAATAGTAGATAACTAATAATGTATGTACGTAACGCGTTCGATTGCATTTCAAACGTTCACATTGGAACTATTTAACATAGACAGGACATTCGCTTTTAATTGTGTTGAAGACAAAGAAGTCCGTGGAAGCACGCGTAGTACCTAGAAGGCGTTTTTATATGCAGCACAATCGAAAGTGGTCTGTTCGCATGCAACGGGCGCGGCGGCGCGGCGACGCGGCTCGCATACGACGCGACGACGGTGGCCGCCTCAGATTTTTTGCATCTTTATATTAGGATCACTGACCTTGTGCAATGTCAAATAGCTGAGGACAGTCGCGCGTGAACGATGCACTACGCCAACTCGCCGCCTCGGCCGCCTGCTAGGGATGCGACTGCATCGATATTTCCTGTTTTGGGACGCGATTGTAAGGTCACGGTGTCCCGTATTTCCGAATAGAGCGGCCAGAATAATTTTTTTTAATAGCTCCATTTATTGATTTCTTAACATTATTCATTAATTTTTATATAAGGTTTCAGTTTACGTTTTTTAACACGTACGTGGTAACATACTTTTGTATCTTTATTGGAACACATGACTCCTAGCGAACGTCATGCTTTGTTATAAGCAATCCATACTCAGGAAGTTACTTAATTTCATTCTGCGGTTAGTTCGGGCATACCTACCTATCGTTATTTATATAGCATGTTGTGTTAATTGAATAAATCTCAATTGTACAATGCACTGGTTTTCGGCTATAATGGAGAACGTGATGCTAACTGGTAAAACGTGGGAGTATACTACACTCCTCTGCCTACCCCTTCGGGGATTACAGGCGTGATGTTACGTTTTAATGCTATAATGTTTGGAAACGAACAACGAATCACAACTGACGAAGGAGTTTTTTAAAACCTATCGGGACATTGATAAGCGGGATTGTTGGGTATAACGGTGTCATAGATTATAAGGTTTGTTACGTTCTGGCAGTAGCAGCTGTCAGTTAATTGTCGGTGTTGTCACAAATTAAATGGCCACGTGTCAGCGCGGAGACGGCGCGACGCGGTGCAAGTGTGTTCAGTAGCCCGAAATCCGCGACGCATTCCCGCAGCTAATTTCGACTCGCGAATTAATCGCTTTGTTTATAAAAACGGTTCCGCCGCTGCAACGTGTTTTTCCCGTGTCCACGTACAAATTGTAACAAATGCAACGTAAGTTATTAACGTGAGCCAGAATAATTTGTGGATTTAATGAGCCGATTTAAAATTTCGGAAGGAGGGCCAACTGGCGGCACGCCAGGGCGCTGTAAACATGGTACCGGAAGTGGATCCGGGAGCGACGCATAGTGATACTATCGTCGCCGACCGAAGCCCACCCGCCGTTTAGGACTTATTTCTTTCTTTTATTATATTATTTTGGTAATAAACACTGGCATAATTAAAACGAATGTGTGCGTCGTGTAGCGCACTAATTATCGCCATTTGCCTGTAACTTCCATGTTTATATTTAGAATTCTGGCCGACTGAATCATCACCCCATTCCACTCGATTTGTGAGCTGCGAAAATTTGTTTTGAATTCGTAACGTAGGTACACTATTGTGTGAATAGTTTCGGTAATTCTCACAAAATCCTGTTACGGTGTATAAATGCTTTTTATATCAGGTAAAATCTTCGCTGGCTAATATTTAAAATTATTCATCTTGATAAAAAAATTGTTTCTTAGACAAACGAAATGGACAAATAATTGCAGAAAACTGCCGTTGATAGCAATGACTGCCGCAACGTTTCGGGCGACGAGGTTCGCAGAAGCAATTTACGAATGATAAACCAGTAATTAAATTTTGATACAATAAAATAAAATCATAATATTAATGTTGAAAGGCCAAAGGGCCAAGAAATGTCGGGCGCCGTTTACCCGAATCAGTAGTAAGCAGTAAGGTGACCTTCCGGGTGGGGCGTTCACCGCGGCGGTCACCTTACCACCGCCGCCGCGCGCCGAACAATGCTATTGTTATTCCACCATCTTTAATTTTACAATTCTAGCTTTTTTACGCGGCCTTGTCGATGTCGTTACAATATTAATAAACAAAATAAGATTACGATATTTAAACATATTGTTTTTGTAAAAATAATCTAATTTAAATGTATAAATGATATGAATACATTTGAAGCGTGCTTATAAAATAATTCTAATGGTAATTTATATGCGAACTATTTGGGCTTCACTATTTCTAAAAAGTATTAATGTGATGTTTACAAAACTAGTCGTTTTTGCGTAGACGCTCCGAAGAAGCGTTTGGATATTTCCAAATGTTATATTATAATCACGTAAAACACATTGCATTTTTAGAGGAAAATTTTATTGATTCATTTTTTTGCATGTACTGTAGGATACGCTATCATTAATAATTACTTGGGATAACTAACACGCAGCCGTCTGATCCTAAACTAGGCAGAGCGTATGCTTTGCCGTCGAGAGGTATCCAATGGCAGCCTGGTGATTAATTTCTAAATACACACTAATTAAGTAAACATATTTGAGCCATGTCATAAATAGTTGCTCTGGGTTGGAATCGAATCCACGAAATCCAGCCGGCAGTCAACGTTTTAACTCATTACACCAACAGGACAGTTTAAGTTATGTGAATAAAATTTGTCTGTTGCTGTCTTTTGGCGTTCTGTTAGATATTGTACTGCCCTAAAAGCTTCTCCGCAGGAGGTTCGAGGTTCGAATCTCGGTCGAGTAGAATGTAGGAATGTAATTATTGCTAATTGATTATTTATTAGCATATATGGCGATGCACATAACACAGAGAGACTTAGTATGCTTGTATTATATGAAATGTAGCCATATATTTATGTAAATAAATATATTTCATAATGCT
>DWME01000461.1:0-33408 GCA_018244795.1 Parelbella ahira ahira | reverse complement strand
CGTGGCAAAATTCTGGGCTAAAACCATTTAGGGACTTAAAATGTGTTTGTCATCGACACGCTAAGAAGAAGAAGAATTAAAATGGATGTCAATAATAGAATATTTTTGATTGAAACTAAATGTGCCACGTTTTAAAATATTATTTTCTCCAGTTATCAGAGACGGAATTTCTCTTCTTTTTCCGTTTGCCTCTTAAATCCAAAAGAGTAAGGCCATCCAAAAGACTAAGATCTGCCACGTGGGCTAAGTACAAGTACAACCTTAAAAAGCCATAATAAAGAACTCTAAGACGCACATGTTGTCTCGCAATGTTTTTCTTCGCCGTTATTTCAATCGATTTTAAATCTAAAAACGCATAGCATTCTATTCCCGCGTGCCAGGATATGAACCCCAAACTATTAGAGTAAAAAACAAAGAATTGAAACCTCTATCTATTCTTTTAAGGGACCTACTATTTCCCGATACAGTTGTACATTCATGCAAGAAAAAAATTCACCCATTCAAAGTTATATCATGAAGATAACGAAAATAAGAGTGAACTATGATAATATACAATAATATGTAACAAGGATTAACTCGAAACAAGCTCAAGCTGTTTTTTATGAAGGAAACATGGCGCCTGCCGTGCCGAATGCCGATCGACACCAGTCTCGCATCTAACCAGTTTGGCCAAATCCTAATCAACATTTTACACATGGAAAAAACACATAGCCCAACTATACCTGCTCTAAAAGTCTATTGATATAATAGAATTAATAAATATTTTTTCCATGGCAAGAGAGTCTTAGACTTACAGATTTAATGTTTGTAACAAATAAACTTGTGATAAACTAAATATTTTAATATAAATATATTTAGTTCACATTATCATACATAAATAAGTAATGAACACGTGTTATGTACGTGATTTTACTACTGAAGTCGAACTTTTGAGGATTATTTTTTAAACGTGATCTAATGAATCAACTGGGTCATTTTATTATACATACCTACTTCTATTTGAATATTTTAATTTATGACGAACATTTCGTCAAGAAACTTATAGTACCTATATATAGTTCGTTAGCTTTTTTAGTGAGGAAAATAACAAATAAGCATACATCGGCCTACATTATTGCCATTTTTATTTTTATTTTTATTTTATTTTATTATTATACAAAAATCCACAGCCCTTAGAGAATAACTATTGTTATGTTTTCATACCTCGTCGCTTACGAGGTAAGCAGAGAACACCGAGTGCGAAATACTTAATAACTACAACTGCAAATTCGACCATCACTAATTACTTTAACCAATTACTAATTAGTATTATAATTGCTTACTTATGTTTACTACGTGACACAAACTACGCTATATCAATTCAACCCTTTCAATACTTTAACTTCTTGAAACACAAGCAAGTTACAACCGAAAGCTAATTTACTAACAAAACTTCCGTTCCCTTATCGACGATTTCCATGATGTATGATCACTAAAACGTAATAATAAAGCCGCTAGTTTCCAAACTATTGTGTACGACTGTTGCAGTGACGTACATTCCACGTACACGGTGTTTGGCATCCGAGGCGGAATCGCGTCAGAGGGTTATGACGTCACACGCACACCTCCCCCGACCTCGCGCCAACAGCTGACCACTTGCGTTATCCCAATAAACCTTATCGATTTTCCAGACGCGCTACTTTTGCAGAACTTTCTCATTTTCGTTTTCTTTAGTCCGTTATATAAATAACTTTTTTACACTGGTGGGAATCAATTCCTGGGTAGTTTATCTGTGTCTGAAGTCACCCAACTCAAACTTTAAAATAATAAAACCATTTTATAAATGTAGGCTCGCCTATTTTAGCAAACCGTTTCAGAAACCAGTTCCAGAAACTACTAGAAACGCAATGAAATCTTTGATATTGGAAAAGACGTATTTTGCATACCTATAAGTGAAATATAGGTAGGAATTAAGCCTCTATTACACTGTCTTGTTCTATTCTAGTTGTCCAGGAAGCTTATCCGTAGATATGTGTAAAATGGTTTGACCGACCGCAGACTATTTTCAGCCCTAAGAAAGATTTGACTCGGTTTGATTTTTGAGCTTTTTAAACCTTTAAAACTTTAAGGACATTATCGTAATGACTGCTAAGGAATTCCTGAATAATATAACGACTTCTTTTCAAATTGAGCCCCCAAAATTTTTAAAAGATATTTTAAGTGGGAAAGCTTTCAAAAAGTCTCTTATATTATCAAATTAAAACATTTTCATTATCCCTTATTGCTTAAGAATATAATATTTTGTTATTTAAGTATGTATCTTATTATAAACGGGGTCTACAAATTTTAATATATTATGTATATTCATCAAATATTTATAAATCTACATACAACTGTATTAAGGAAATGAATGGTAATTAATCGTTTAATGTTTTCAAAATGAACAGTAAGGGCAGCTCAATAACGTTACCAAACGATATGAAAATGTACTTTTAAGGTACAACTTACAATATAAATCGCAAAATACATTTTATACATGTATAAGCTCTGACTCGAGTTATGCACTCCATACAAAGTATCATAGTCCCGCGTACATATTCAGATCGCTGTGTAATAATTTCCTTCCTAAGCTGCACGACGCGATATGCGTCTACAAATAACCAATGTAAAAGTAAAGCAGACACTGTTAATCCATTATTCATTAACCTTGCAAACATGCGACTAAGCAATGTGGTCTCTGCATACATTGTGCCACGCAGGCATTCGAGGGGGATATTGCGTTTGCTCGTCATTATTCGTCACTCCTATAAAATATTAATGAAACACCTACACAAAAAGCGCCACTAGGACAAACGTCACTAATGAAACGGTCTAACTATGCACCTTTAACACAACATTCGATATTTAAAGATGTTCGAACTTACAACGCCCTCTGTGGACAGAATTCGAAACCATAATGGTTATAGAAGCTCCATGAAAACAGGGTGGGTGAAAAACATCCCCTTGATGTGTAGGTTGTAGTCTTTTTCACATAGGTGGCGCAACTAAGCTTTAATTCGCCAGTATTTCTTACCATATTAATTTATTTACAATATATATTTCACCTTATATGAATCAATTATAATAAATACAGGGATTAAGCCAATAATGATTTTTTAAATATCTTTCATGGGTTTACTAAAGGTGAAATACTTGGTAAGAACAAATCAAATAATTAAAAACACGTTGCAAATTAATAACTTTTACTTCTAACAGCAGAGTTAGATTGTAATTTAACTGATTACTTTAATCTCATAAAAATTACACTAGCTGTCATGTCAGTTATCAAATATTAAACATTACTTTTTGTATGCTACGCTATTATTATTATGTAATGCAAATTACATTATATTACGTTTTGTATACTAATTCCGGGCCTTTCTGATATTATCCATACTATCATTATAGGTTTTCAAAAACATAGACAAACTTTTTCTTAGAAAAAGCACAGTTATAGTTAATAAAAATTTAATAGAATCTAAATATTCAAAGTTTGTCGTAGACGCAATGCCTACGGTGTGTTTTTTTTCTAAGACGTCTTCGAATAATAAAAAAAATTACTTATATCATTATTTTTATAGCTCTTGTTACATAGCAATGCGATGAATCAGATTATATTGCATCTTTTATAATTTTTTTCATATAATTAAGCGAGCCTTTTCACTTTGGCAAAAATAATATGCATTTGAGCATTAGCGTTTTGATAATAAAAGATTAAAAAATTTCATCAGTTACACTGGAAATTATATATCCACGCACAATGTTAGAAATATTGCCAGTTCCTACTTAGTAATAACATAACTAACCTTACATAATACAGACATATGCAGAACTTTTATTAAAAATAAATTACAAGTTAAACAAATCATGTAGGTTTCTGTGTATACGTTACGTTTTTTGTTGAGATATATGTAAATAACATAAAACAATTCATTCGTGAAGAATGAATTGTTTTATGTTATTTCATATAACGTTCATATATTATAATTAAATTTGAAATTTCATATTTTAAAATAATGTTGACTGCCTCGTTGGTGGAGTGGTTGCAAGCATGATTGCCGATCGGAAGGTCCTGAGTTTAAGTCCCGGGTCGGGTACTCTTGGATTTTTCTAATTTAGGATTTCCGGTAGTGACTCGAAGTCTGGATCTATGCCCAGTGTATGGCAATAGACTCACCATCTGTTCCACGGTACGTAAACGTAACTGGTGAAACGTGGGAGTGTACGACACTCCTCTACCTACCCCTTCGAAGATTACAGGGGATAATGTATATTTAAAAAGAAGGATGTTATATTATATTATTATCTTTATACGACCTCGTTTTGGCGGGAACTACTCTTTGTTTCGACGGAATGTAGTTCCCGCTGTTTACTAAAATAGAATTAACCCAAAAGACATTATACAGAATTATTTATTGTGTATTGAAAGTTGTTTTTCTTCGCTTAAGTGCAGTTTTCACCTTTAAAATGCTTTTGAATTATAAATGCTAGCTGAATTTGGTAACGGTGGGATTTTTTTTAATAATTCGTTCGTTCACTTCCTGTAACAATTCTCAAAAATATGACCACAGTGATGTGATTTAATGAGGAAAACCCACTTCGCCTATGCCGAAATTCTAAACCATCTAAAGATTAGTGGTATGATTCAAATTGGATAGGATTCTGCATGATAACATATCTTGGAACTTGACTGCTCCTGTATACCTACCACATGAACCTACGATGAACCAGAAGTGGAGATTTCAATGTTCTGTCATAGACAGTGGGTCCATGTGTCATGTGGATTTATTGCTAAGATCTGGGAGGGAATCTTAAAAAATAACTATGTATATATAACATCATAATGTACTAAAGAATCTACAAATTCACTAGACCAAAGAATATGAGTGTTAAGTTTTAATGTGTTGCAAGAATAAGCGTCACTGATGAGTAACTTCATAGTACTTGTTTGGAGTACAGGGGAAGTTGATTTAGTAATATATCAGACAGTTAATTAATTATCAATTTAGTAATATATCAGATGGTTTGAGTAACAAAAACCCTTAATATGTCTTTTTGTTTTTAAATAATCGTTTACTGGGCACCCAAAACTTTTGATTGGCATGACGCCTAGGTACTTAAATGATTTTTTAACTTATTCACATGAAATACCTCATTTGTGTAAACAACTTACTCGGGCAGATAATCGTGTATGGATTGTACTTATTCGTAGTTCAGATGTAGTTAGCTGAGATGTGCATTCACCATATATGTGTTAGTACCAGAAGTGATTTTATTTATAAGGACATATTTGAAGCGCTCGCCACGGCACGCTAACATATCGCAAGAGGCCCGTCACATTGAGCAACATCGAGTGACACGTGGTAAATTATTACTAGTGAATCCTAACGTTTTTTGACTAATCCCCATAGTTGTCGTTAAGTAAAAGTAAAAAGAATGCCTTTGAAATTTTTTGAAAACTTTTTATACACGTGTTGAAAACAATTTTTGTCGAATATAGCTATAGACATAAGGGTCTTTAATTGATCCCCAAGTAAATTTTTAGTACTAACGAATCCTAGTACCTACCGATTGTTTCATGGTTTTCCATAGTTATCACCATGTTCCATCTTCAGCGTATGTTTGCCATGAAAGCTATTTCCATTAATGGATCCCCAAAATTATCCTTGGGTAAAAGTGTAAAAGAAAACTTAATATATAGTTTTAAAACTTTCTATAGACGAATTGAAAAATACCGGACTATACAACTACTGGCAATATTAGTTTTCGTAGTCTTAAACAGTCCTCAATAATGAGATTTGTATTATACATAAAGCTTACTTTACAAACTATTTTACATAAAGATTTGTCTAGATGAGTTACTCTCATTGGCGAATATCTATTTGTAACAAAATTGTTGTTCTTCATCCTAACATTACGTTAAATTATGAAGTACATAATTGATTATATGTATTAATGGTACGACGATTACATATCTGACCTCGAATATTTAATTACGCTTTCTTAGAAACTCAGTCTATTTGCATGGATACTTTTGACCAGATATATTCAACTTACGGTCAGTAACTCACGAGCAAATTTTTATGCATCGGTAAATTTAACAGATGAATGCATTCCGAAGAAAAACAACAGTAATAGGTATCTACAATTCAATGTACAAAAGCTGTGTCGACCACGCCATTTTGTCAGACAACCGAAATAGATTATTCAGACAAATTTGGAAAGTCGTATGAAGGTATATCCATGATCAATGGATATCTGGAGCGGTGCATAATTCATACTTACTCGAATTTGCATACTTCAGCTTGCAAACGTGGTTATACCCTGAAAGGCTTATTTACCATGATAAGTCACTATAACAGTTCTTATTTATCTTCTCATAGCGTTTAACTATATATAAAAAAAGTTTATTCCCCATATAGCTCATAAGTGCATGACCTTTTACATTTCCCAAATAACCAATGAAGTATTAAGCGATGAACCTATTGTCACACGCCTATTATCATACACCGGGCATAAATTCAGAGTCCGAGTCACCACCAGAAATCCTAAATTAGAAAAATCCATTAGTACCCCCGACCCGGGATTTGAAGCCAGAACCTTCCAATCGGCAGTCGCCTTTGGAACCACACGACCAACAGGCAGTCAATATAATATACCAACTTTTTTTAAAATTATGTATTACAGATAAAATGCTGCTATTACTGGATTTAAGTCGTTTGACATATCCGATTTTTTCTTACATTCTGCCTTGAATATTATTTTATAACTTTAAATTAATTTAACGATGTTTGTTCGTAATCAATTGATCGCGACGAACGGTTTTGTAGCTCTTACGCATAGATTATTAAAAAATTGGACAACAAACCAATTCAATAATATATTGTAAGCTTAATCATCTTTCTACTTAATTGTATTGCCATTACTTAACTATAGATATATGTGACAAAATATTAGACAGAAATGGAAGTATACATACATCGTATATTATAGGTATATTTTTTAAAGGTTTATACCCAGCAATAGGTAGTACGATTGAGGTTAATGTCTTGATGATTACGAGAAAATGAACTAATGAATATTTTTTAACACAAAATGAAATTAAATGTTTGGAAAAGTAACCATTATTCTATATATTTATTACACTCTATATCGATTTTTATCAAGATTTAACCTAGGATAACTTTTTGGAATTTGTCGTTTGTTGACACCAAATATATATTTATAGAAAATGCTCTAATTAATAACTTAATTAAATATAATATAACTCAAATAACATCAGTATTAAACTAATTCATTAATAAAACTTTTATTTTCATAAAATCTTCAACCAAAATTTCTCCAAGTCTGTCCGATTTCAATGTTTAATAATTAACAGTTTTTCATCAATAATTTACGATACAAATCGTCTAAACGTATTATATTGTGTTATGTGTTGCTCATCATATAAAGCATATACTTATCTAATATCCATGAAAAAGATTTTTTAATATTTAGCAGGGACAAAGATACGAAACAAATTGTGTACAATGGCGCCGCTTATCCCTTAAAAAGATCTTCTTCTTTCAAGGAACTTTTACAAAGTTGTAACTAATATTATAATGAAACGTAAAGGCACATTACAAAGTTTTTTGGTTGAACTTTACGTAAAATATATTTAATTTATATGGTCCACGCTTCAACATTTTATAGTACGATCACTAGATACTTTATTGGATTATAAGAATAACAAACAATAACAAAAATCTAATCTTTACCTTGTGTCTATAGCTTAATAACGGTAGAATTAATGGTTCTTAACATAATAGAATTTTCAAATGCCAGTGATTTCATAACCTCCCTTGGGATTCGTCGCCTTTTCGCCCTAAAAACATCGGATCTAAAACGCTGTTGCAATATGAACCTAAAAGATTATCAGATTATGTCCCAAAGTAAATTGAGAACTGCAATTTAGTTGTAACATTGTTTTAATGAAACAAAAATGTAGTGTATACATAGAATTCAATTTTCGGGGCGTGGCAAATCAACAGCCGTGACACAATGTATTCAAACCGGCAATATTTGGCTGCTATAACTGCAGTATAAATTAGAAGACCTTTCTGTCTTTTCGTCACTTTTGATCATAGAAGGGTAGCGTCCGGTCGTCATCCATTCCAGTTATCAGAAGTAGATATTGATTAGTCAATTACGTGTGTTCGCTGTGAAGCAGGAACCAAAGTATGTTCGCCGAGGGTAAATATAAATGATGCATGGATTGTATAGCGTGATAGTTCAAAACACCATGCCGGTAAATCGCGTCTAGCCACCTCCCAGCGCATTTACTGTTCATCGGTCTTCGAGAATGTTCCGTTTTTAACAGTTCCTCGATAATAACCAACAATTATACAAAACGGCATATCATAAAAAATAGCTACACTTTTTAAATGATAGTACGGTGAGCGTATTTCAAAATGTGATGTTTTATTGTTACAGGGCCGAGCGCCATAGAGCCGCGCTCGCCAAGCGCTTTCACGTCTAACTCCTCCAGCATGCTACTGCTGCAAACACACGTAAGTATTATGACTTACTAATGCAAGTTTAACGAAAATTTATATTTAATCTGGATTATTTATGTCTCTAACATTGTTTGAACGATTACTAAATGTTCATTTTAAAAATGCTTCTTTAAATCTTTTAACAACTTTTTCATGCAGCAGAATTTTCATTTCAATCATTTGTTCAGATTTTTTTGACACTGTGACACTGTCAAATGGAACATTCATAATGATACGAGTGAAATAAGAATGCTATTGGTGGTGCGCGCTATCCGCCTATGCCTGAGCTTTACCGCCTACCTCATTTGTTCCGCCTTTTTTATCGATTCGTTTTTCTATTACAGAGCAACTACGGTTCGTCCTTCACTGATCTGCTTTCACCCCAATATCAAGAAGATTCTTCTGAAATTTTAGAAGATAATCTAGATCCATTTCCGGACGTTGAATTTCACGCTCCGATTCCTCCAGAGATTAAGTCGCTGCGTACGACTCCAGTGAGCGAAACTCCATCGCCGATCCTTGGACCAGCGCTGCCCAGTTTTGAAGAAACTTACTCAGTTCGCTATCCGAAGCAAGAAATGGCAGAATTCGGTATAAAGATGGACGAAGACTGTTACAACAGTGCCTATTCGCATCAAGGGCATGCATCTACTCAATTGCTGTATCAATACCATCAGCCATCACTTCCTTATGTTCCGTCCCCATATTATGCTCCGGCCCAACCTTGCAGCCCCACGTTCGATACTGGAGGTTTGCCCAACAATCAAGATTCTTACTCTCTACCGCCGTTCCCAAGTTCTATTGACCTGTTGGCTTCTGATCAAGCAGCCAGACAAAGAAGATCATCGTTACCAGTACAAAGATCGGAATCTAGTAGCTCCAACGACAGTCCAAAATTACACGGCAGTCGAGTGCATTGTATGCAAGCATCCGCGCCTAGCTCCGCTTCGAGCTCTCCCGGTGGCGCTCCGCAAGACAGCGTAGTAGCACGCGCTGCTCCACCTTCTCCAAGTCAACTTTGTGCCGTTTGTGGAGACACCGCTGCTTGCCAGCATTACGGAGTTCGTACATGCGAAGGTTGCAAGGGCTTCTTCAAGAGAACGGTTCAGAAAGGATCGAAATACGTGTGCTTAGCTGAAAAATCATGCCCTGTTGATAAAAGAAGAAGGAACAGATGCCAATTTTGTCGCTTCCAAAAATGCTTAGCTGTGGGGATGGTAAAAGAGGTTGTGAGAACTGATTCATTGAAAGGTCGGCGCGGAAGACTCCCGTCAAAACCCAAATGTCCGCAAGAATCACCACCAAGTCCGCCAATCTCTCTGATTACTGCTTTAGTAAGGGCGCATGTGGATACGTCACCTGACTTTGCGAACCTAGATTACTCCCAATACAGAGAACCCAACCCTATGGAGCCACCCATCTCAGATTTGGAAGTAATACAACAATTTTATTCTTTACTGAGCAACTCAATAGATATGATAAAGATGTTTGCTGAGAAAGTCCCTGGTTACGGGGAATTATGCCCTGAGGACAGAGAACAACTATTTGCATCAGCGCGTCTTGAACTGTTCGTACTTCGATTGGCGTATCGTACTCGCCCAGAAGATACAAAACTAACATTCTGCAATGGTCTGGTTCTGGATAAAAGACAATGCCAGCGGTCGTTCGGCGATTGGCTGCACGCGGTCCTCGACTTCAGCAACACACTGCACTCAATGGATATAGACATCTCGACTTTCGCTTGCCTCTGCGCATTAACTTTGATAACAGGTATATCATTTTATACAGTAACAAAATATGTTGTTTCCATTATAAATGGTGAAATGTAGGAATGTACTACGCTCCTTTACCTACCCCTCCAGGGAAAACAGGCGTGATATTACGTTTTATATTATAATCTTGAGAACGATTTACACTTTATACACTAAATAGAATGCATATTATCGTCTTAGTGATGTATTATGTACTATTATGAATCTTTAATTTAAATAAAGAGTTATCCATTTTCAAATCATTTGAAGAACTAATTTCTTGTTTCACAGAGAGACACGGATTAAAGGAGCCACACCGGGTGGAGCAACTTCAGATGAAGATAATCGGATGTCTGCGCGCCCACATGCCGGGGGGCGGAGGAGCCAGCTCGACGGGCGCACCGCATTTCAGCCGAGTGCTGGGGGCGCTGCCCGAGTTGCGTTCCCTCTCCGTGCAAGGACTTCAGCGCATCTTTTACCTCAAGCTCGAGGATTTGGTGCCAGCCCCACCCCTCATCGAGAATATGTTCCGCGCCAGTCTGCCATTTTAGACATCCTACGTTATACCCCACTTCCCGAGGACCACACCGCCTTTTAAACCCTTTCCTCCCCTGTCTAGGGCCGACTCCGTTATTTTTATAAGCGTTTAAGATTAAAAATATTTTTCTAGAGATTAATTAAAAACTATAGGGCTCGATCTCCCGCGGAATCGGTCCACGCTTCTCGTACGAAGTATAATTTTATTATTAAAAGACATTTTATTACATAAAAGTAGATACTTAGATAAACTTAATTTATTGTAAAATAATGTATATTTGTGTGTGATTCCGTTTTTATCTTTAAAATTATCTACCTAGTAGTCTGCATTTGAGTTACCGCTCGTGATCAATGGCATCTCGTCGTACAAATATTCCTATGTTATTTACTTGTGTATTATTTAAATAAGAAAAATCTAGTCACAAGACTTACAAATGTAAAAATTTGGCTTGTAAACACCGAATTTGATAGTAATTTTACGAATGATTAAGGCATTTGTTAGTAGTAATAATAATTGTCGAGTATGAATGTGAAAGCGGCCAGCCGCGACGCGCCCCTGCGCGCCGCGACAAGCACTCCGTGATGTGTCAGTGAGTTGTTGGAAGTTACCTTTTAGGTTTAAATTATTTAAATATAATTTAGATAATAATAAAACGTTGATGTAATTTGTTGTAATAAAATTATACCTATAAGGCCAGAGAAAAAGTTCAGCATCAATTTTTGTAAACCCATAAAACCCAACGTGTCTTAACAAGTACCTTTCTTAGATAGGTTGTGTAGATGTTTCCTAATGTGTATGTCCCACATTTATACGTGTGCGCACATCGACAGACGTAAAACATATCAATGATTTATCACATAGGTGTGCGTGTCCGAGATTGTTATAATATTAGATATTAAACCTGTTTTATTAGAATTATTGAATAAATTAAAATGTTAAACAGTAGATAAAACGGTGCGAATTTTCATGCATTGTGCAATCGGCGTAAAATTCCGGACTGGACCAATAAAATAGTATAAAATTGAGGTCATAATGGAAAATTTTAAAGTACCTAATCCAAAATGGATTTAAAACTGGGACGCAAAATAAGTACCTAATATACATAGTAATAGTAAATAACACTTTAGTAATTATAGGAAACAATGCTTTGAGGTACTTGTAACCTTTCAGATACGTTTGTTTTTCTATTTAAATGGAATATAAAGTATAACTTTAATATTCTTTATCGTAATATGTGTGATTTGAATGTGTAAGACATTAGAGTACATTGTATCTCTAAATTTACCTCAAATCACTTTTCAATTCAAATTATTGCTTAGAAGTAGGAATTTAAATTGACTTAAGCATTGATCGTTAGATTTGAGTGTCACAAATTGTCTCTGCACTATGAGTTAGTGATAAATAATAATTGTTCCCTAGGTAAGGCATGATATATATAATTTAAAATTATATATTTATCATCTATATCAAGCAACGTGAAGAAGTGATAGTTTTTTACTAAAATGCTTGTAATTTAACACAAATGCTGAACTTTTTGCTCGACCGCCCAAAATCCTTTTTAAGTATTAGTTAATTTTATAGATTTGTAAAACATATGTATGATGATGGATTTTCTCATTATTTTCCTCTATGTGTGACTATGTACTTAATTGTTCTGTTATATATTTGAACACAATGATGCTTTTATTGTTTTTAAAACATTTCTAATTCACACCTTTTATGATTAGATAAACTTGTTATAACTACAGTTAAGAATGACGTAGGATCTTATATATTTATATAGATTGACGCTCACTCGGCTTCTTTAGTGGAATCAGTCTAAGAAATAGTAATGTCTCCAAATAACACTTCAAGCTCGCTAAGTCCTACTGCAAACCCGGAGTTTTATTATATCAGCCAACATACATTTAATATAACAAATAATATCGTACCTATATGATAAAAATAAAAATTTAATTAAACATTCCAATATAAAAGTGGTTATTATTCATTTAAAAAATATCTCTGTTACCTGTTAAGTTCTTGATGTTGTCCACACTGGAATTAAAGCCACGTTTATTATAAAATAAAGTAGTTAGCCACTTAAACGGCTTCAGTACATGCTTTTATGACTACTAAATGCATTTTTATTCTCAACATGTATACATAGATATGCTTTTGTTATACTTATGTTAATAATTTTCTTGTAAATATTTTGGTCACAATAATAACAACGCGAGAGCGTTACTTTAAAACTAGATACTTTTATTTACCTACGCCCCCATTACGTTTTTTAATGCGATCATTCATCAGATTATTCATCCTATAATATTATAGTGTAGGTATATGCAAATATATTATTGAATAAAGAAAATCCAGGAAATAAAACAAAAGATCAGAGAGCTTCCCTTAAAGCTCGCAATGCATTGACTACTCCTCGAGTGTTAAATATGTATATATATTTATAAGCAATGGTAGCCAGTTACCATCCAGTAGTCCATACTCACTTTTGCCCTCCCATAAGCACCTTCAATAATAAAGCTATTTTGCGGCTTGTAAAGGTTGCTGACAGCGGACGACCTGCCTCGCACCCCTCCTTACTACTATGCATCATAATCATCATCATCGCATCAGATGCCTTTACCAACCTTTACACATCTGATGTGCCACAACACCCGAGCCTCCACAGATCTCATCCAGCCGCTGTCATCTGCCTTTTTAAGGTCGTCGGTCCAAACATGTTGTTACTATGTATTGGACAAAAAATAGTTTGAATAAGATATGTGTGCGTAGTTAGTTAAACGCGTAGGTTTACTGCGTCACTGAAACTAACTGCTAAGATGAGATGATAAGCTGGAGTCGATGTATGGAGAAGGTATTAATTTAAAATTATTGGGTAACCAATTCTTAAAATGTGTGGTATTTTTAGAAGCAGGCATATACATCTAAATAGAACTAATTGACCTAATTCAGTTAATAATTCAGTTCATATGTAAACTGCAGAACCTTTTACCATGCGATGTCCGACTCGAACTTTACTTTTCCTTAAAACACCTTCTACTAGTGTAGATTAGAGTAATGTAATTCAACCCATACTTTTAAACCTCGCGACAGTTCATGTATGATATTTGACCAGTGGATGAAGATATTTAGTTTTATCCAACCCTAATAATATAAAGTTTGACGGAATTTAGAAAAGTTGTAACTGCTAACATTCTAGTCAACGTCTACAT
Organism: Parelbella ahira ahira; assembly: GCA_018244795.1. Lineage (NCBI taxonomy): Eukaryota > Metazoa > Arthropoda > Insecta > Lepidoptera > Hesperiidae > Parelbella > Parelbella ahira. The sequence goes on along the minus strand of DWME01000461.1, from coordinate 19,355 downwards.
GTCTCAAAGATTCCGCTTGACTGGGAAGATTTCAGTGGTGTTGAACCGTTGATAGTTTCCAACGGGTTCAACCTTAAGTGGTGAATTGAATTCTGAAGGAGGAGCAATTAGATCAGTGAATTCATTGGTTACCAATATGTAACTGAATAAGTTTGACTGTAATAAAACAATGTTACGACACAATCTTAATCCACACTCCAAAAATTTAAAGTATCCTGTTTAATATCAGTATTAAAATCGTACGAGGAACACCCAAAGAGAAGACAAAATTGTACTTTTTTTTTATTGACCACATTTACGCTCCAATTTAAAATGTTCACACACCCTACTGACGTTTAACATCTACAATTTTGACTGTGACAGTTTGTTGACATATTCTGCCAGCTATAGTCGCTGTTTTGTGTATATGTGAACATATAATTAAAAAATTGCTACAACATTCCATTGCTTATAAGAAAGTTAATTTCAATTTACAATGTCCCTTCCAAGTGATATGAAAGGGACACTGGATAAAAATCTGGAAGACTTTGAGATACAAGAGGTGCTAAAAAACGGAACTGACCTTAGAGAGTATGCCTTGCAAATCGATAAAGGAATCACAGAAGCAGAAAAGGCTTCAGTAACTGATTATCTAAGAGAAAGTGAGAATATAGCCTCGCTACACAATCAAATTGAAGGGTGTGACAGTATACTGGAGCGCATGGAAAACATGCTCTTGGCTTTTCAGGTAAACATTCGATGTATTACACTGTTACTTTCTCTCTTTCTCACACACACACTGTCTTTTCTTACCTGTAAAATTTTCATAGAATCCGAATTAACAAAATACAAATTTGAAAAACAAACTAGAACATTCCCTGAATTGTAGTTAACACAGTAAGACAGAGCTGTCACAGCACTTTAATACCTAATGTTTTTATTTTACCAATTCTATGTAGATATATGAAAACCATTCATTATATTATAATCACTGTGTTCTTATTTCTGCTAAGTTCAATTCAAGGCCACCAACAAGTAGACTGAATGTTCAAAAACAACAGAAATGTAGAAAATAGAAAACTTAGATGATGGTATATTACTAATGCATAAGTATGGCAGGTATGCAAGGATAAGAATATTTGGCACTCTGTGCTCTCTGCCTAACCTGTAAGGGACTTGAAGATATGTATGAATAAGAATAATATTTTAAATGGCATATTCAATTGAATTTGATGGTGAATATTAACATTGAGAACACAACATTGATAATCCAACACACATTAGAAAACTTTCGATATTACAATGAACAATATATATTTTTTTACACTTTGTTGAGACATCTTGGACAATATAGCATAGGGCACTGTCAAGTTTGATGGAGTGAAGATATACACAAAGTGACTGGCAGTGGTTTGATGTGGAGGGCTGATAATCAAGCTCAATGATTTGCTATTAGAGAGGCCTATGTACAGCAGCCAATAACGGTCAACTGATAATGATTATCATACATGTTTTAATACATATAAGTATAGATTCTGACATACAGAAGTTAACTAGATGACATCAGTAGTACCACAGAAAGATTAGACTTAGATACTTAAGGCATCTATTTTCTTATTTGAAAGCATTAAATGTCTAATACTTGATGTTGTGACCTGAAGTCACAAGCTTTACACCGGCACCCATCAACAATCACAATGTTATATATTGATATTGAATAGTGCTAATTTCATTGTAGAATGACTTGGGAAGTATTAGTAATGAAATAATCAGCTTACAAAAGCGATCTGTAAATATGTCAATACAACTAACAAACAGGCAAGCATTGAAAGGACCTCTCTCATCTTTCATAGAAGACATGGCCGTTTCAGAAACACTAATATTGTGAGTATTATTTTAGGAAAATATGTGCATAACAAGATTTTAATTTAGATTTCTCTTTTATTAATATATAAGCTTACATTGAAATAAAAAAATAATTGTATTGTTATTGGAACATAAATTTAACTATTCTTGAATATTTCACTGCTTATGATCAATCATTTCCCTCTTGTCACTTACTAGTAAGTGTCCACATTGGTGAATACTGATTATTTTTCTAGTTAGATTTCAGTTGCTATCATTGTCTAGTCTTCAGGCACTACAGTACCTATTCTAACAATGGAATATGCATAAATTGCAACTTACCTTGTAATTTGTTTAATGTATGTAACATTAGTGTCATATTTATTTCTTAAAACTTATTATTTCAGTGGGATAAACAATGTTCCTGTTACTGAAAAAGAATTTATGATTCAGTTGGCAATATTGAATCAAAAGCTAAATTTTGTTAAAGAACAGAATTTTAAAGAAACGAAAGCTTGCCATGATGTCAAAGATGTATTGGAAAGGTTAAAAATAAAGGCAATATCTAAGATAAGAACATACATCTTGGAGCAAATCTACAAATTTCGCAAACCAATGGCCAATTATCAGATACCACAGAATGCTATGCTAAAGTATAAATTTTTCTTTGAATTTGTCCTGGCCAATGAGAGGAATGTCTCTCAAGAAATCTGCAATGAATATATTGATACCCTCAGTAAAGTTTATTATTCTTACTTTAAATCTTATGCTTCGAGATTAGACAAGTTAAGGTATGAAGAAGTCCCTACTAAAGATGATCTTATGGGGATCGAGGATGGTTCAAAGGGAGGATTCTTTCAAAAGACAAATTTAAAAAATAAAAGCACAATATTTACTATTGGGAACAGAGGAGATGTTCTGGCTCAGCAATTGGAAGCACCAATTATAGTACCTCATGTGCAACAGAAAACTAAGGTACCCAAATTACTATACACATTATATCCTAAATAGTTATTACCAAAGTCGTTAATAATTTAATTCTTATTCAACAGCAATAACCAGATTAATATGAGGACTGATAGATATCAAAATTAATTTGTTTCAGTAGTGAGGCTACATATATACACAAAATGTTTGAAAATCTTGAGTATACCACCAACAACAATACAGAGATTATGAGTGCATAATTTTTTTTCATAGAAATGTTTGTGTTAATAAAATAATAAAATGTAACCACAATATTTTTTTTTCAGTATCCATATGAAGCACTATTCAGGAGTCTTCAATATGCCTTGGTGGACAACAGTTGCAAAGAATATTTATTTACGACAGAGTTCTTTCATGTCAAAGCTGGACATGCCCAAGAATTGTTTAACAGGATACTTGGGAAAACATTATCATTACTTGTGGTTAGAAAATATATTTGTAATATTATCTATTAATTTCAATTCAGGATAATAAAATATAATAATATTTCTGTTCACAGAAAAACGTTGAGAGCTATGTCTTGGAATGTTATGATTGCCTAGCTTTGTTTTTATGTATTCAGCTAATTAACAGATACAGATGGATGTGTCATAAAAGAGCTGTTGCAGCTTTGGACAGGTATGTATTGTACACAGAACCTTTGTTCCTTTTAGTTTTCTTTGTCTTAATCATTCACCCTTGTCATAATGATTGTGGTCTGATGAATACATTGGCTGCCTAACTGCACCATAATTTGTTGTTCTTAATTTTCATGTAGCGAGAATTTCAAATTTCGTTTGGTGGTTTTTGTAAATAAAATCAAATATATTGAAAATAATTCTTAATTTCATTATTAGTAAATAAATTTGAAAACAGTTCAAAAATGTTAAAGATGCTATATATCAACTGTTTTTACTGAAAAAGGCCAAAAATAAGACTGAAATAGCCTCATGATGAACCCTGTTTAGTTTTTTGTATTACTAAATATATTTTTATTTCCAGCTATTGGGATTCACTTCTAAGTGCATTATGGCCTCGATTGGAATATGTGTTGAAGTTAAATATTCAAAGTGTAAGGGAATGTGATCCAGCAAAACTTTCTAATAAAGAATTAGGACCTCACTATGTATGTTGTAAAGGTTTTTTTTTATATAAATTTATGAAACAATATTACATTACTGTTACATAATTTTGGAACTTGCAGATAACTCGACGCTATGCAGAGTTTTCAGCCGCTATTCTTAGTTTAAGCGAACAATTCCCATCTGAAGAACTCAGCAACTTACTCTTAATCTTACAAGATGAAGTACATTGCTTTTTGTTAAAAATGGCAGCGGAATTCCCACAGCGAATACAGCAACTGATATTCTTAATTAATAACTATGACATGGTTCTTAACATACTCATGGAAAGGACCAGAGATAACACTAAGGAAGCTGAGAGTTTTCGTGAACAACTGCATGCAAGAAGCTCGGAATATGTGGAAGAAATACTAAGTCCGCATTTTGGAGGGCTGATGCAATTTGTAAAGGAAGGCGAGCAGTTGGTAGAGAGTGATAGGAAGAGTGATCTAGTCAATTTAGAAAAGAAATCTCTGACATTGGTAGCCTCTTTCACAGCTAGTTGGAAACAAAGCCTAGAAGAAATACACAGGGAAGTCCTTGTGTCTTTCCCAAATCTCGTGACAGGATCTGGCTTATTACAAATGGCACTAACCAACTTCGTACAATATTATCACAAGTTTGTTAAACTATTGACCCCAAATGCTCGGACCCATCTTGTGAATATACATGTTATAATGGTGGAAATAAAAAAATATAAAACCAATTATTAATTTTAATTTGCTAAACAGTATTTGTACAGTTTTATTTATTGTCAAATAAAAATATGTATTTAAAAATATTCTCAAGAGTTTTCTTTACAAATTACAAATTTAATACTAAAATGCAGTATGTAAGACTTTTTTCACATAGAGCAAAATACTCATTTAGTTTACATATAAGTAACTAACCTAATACTTATATTCCATTATATACCTAAATGGAACAAAAAAAATAGACGAGGAGTATTGAGCTAATCTACAACACATCATTAACCATTGAAATCTCAAAGTTATCCAAATGTATCTTTGAGTTAAGACAGTACACTTACATGTACTTACTGAGAAGGAAATTTTAATGGTAAATATTATAAATTCAACACTAACTCTTATAAACAAATAAAAATAGTTAAACAGTCATATTGTTAAGACACACAACATGGTCTTTACACACAAATCATGTTAAAAGCTTTATTTATCATTTCATGTAGAATTATTAGTTCAAAGCGTGTGAAGCATTAAATTAAATAGATGCTACTGTTTTGTTTTATATAAATGTATGTATTTATTTCTCTGTGTATGTATTTCTCTTTATCGCTACCATTTTGTAAATGGTAAGGTACTAATAAGAGGGTAATTTCATTTGCCAGAAAATTAAAATACCATATAATGAAATATGGCAGTATATATCTACAATATTCACATATATGTATTTATCTAATGTTACCCATATTAAATATTAATATACATGCCTAAGAAATTATTTTGAAATTAAATGAAAAATCTTCAGTGTTCAGTTTTTTATTTGCAACATAATCTGCAAAATTAACTAACTTAAAATAAATCAAATCAGCTATTAATCAGTTACTAGGTAGTTTTATATGTACATCTACATACTAATATATCCCTAATGACTAGAGTTATTTAATTTTTAGTTATAGTTATAGTTTTTAGTTATAACAATATAAAGTGATTTAAATCAGCACTGATGAACACAGAGAGTGTGGGAGTTCCATCCTCACACAAGTGAAAAGTCCTTAATAATCATCGCTTACACTAAATAGAGTTTATAAAACACACTCATCACAGTATCACTGGAAATTACTTAAAATTCTAACTGATGTTTATTCTAACTTAAATTCACTTCAATCCGATTTTATTTATCACTAACTGTACCTAACTGTTCCATACACAGGTTAATTATTAAAAATCAAGCTAATCAGCTGTAGGACAGAAGCTACAACATTTCAGTTTTTTGAAGCACTTATGGCTTCGCAGATTATATCAAGTGCACTCTGTAGATTTTCTAGTAACTAGTTTCTTCCACGTCGCCAGTGGTTTTTCCATAACATAATCATTCAATATCTCTTCAAATTCCTGTGAGATCCTCTCAGGATTCCATTCGAGCAATGCTTGCACTACTGTCTCTTGATTATGTTTACTCATAAATATCAAACTTGAGTAAATGGCTTCTTGCATATCATGCGAAGCTGAAATTAAATAAATCAGAATATTATTATCATGTTCAAATAAAAAATAACATTTGTGGCATTTAAGAACACTCAACAATGATTAGAAAAAAAACTTTCACATTTGAATACAGAGAAATTAGTTAAATGTTCGATTCCAATTATAAATATGTAACTTTACAGCATCATCATCATACAATTACTGACTAAACATTTGCCATGGATCTCTTCTCACAATGAGCATATCTCACATGTGTTGCACAAGCAATGTCTTTTGCAACTATAAGTTGCCATATCCCTTGATGACGAGATGCTTTGCTTTGGGGTGAATCATATATTTGTAGAGTTATATACCATTCATTGCATAACAAAACACAGAACATTACAAAATAACTTCAACATACCTATATAGTACATAATATCACAACATAAGTGATTCTCTAGCTGTTGAGAGATACCTAAAATATAGGTTTTTGGATTACCCATTAGAAATTAAATGAAAATAATACTCACGATTCTGCTTCAACATCTGCAGCAATTGATTTATAATAATTTCACACAGAGCTTTCTTGTCTGCAGGGAACGGTTTGAGCAGGGGCCCCAACATTAGCACACAAAATTGTTTAACTTCACCTGACACATTTCTTTTCTCTATAATTGGCAGCAGCATATTCTGTATAATATTTGCTTGACACCACTTTGCGCCGTGTCGCTTGCAAAGTATAATCAACGCCAATCGTAACATTTTCTTATCATTACGGGTACCTGTAAATAATATTATCATTACCATATATTGTTTTTATTTCAAGTTAAGACTGAAACAAACAAACAAGTAAGAGCAACAAAAAGATGTTGCCATATATGGACTTCAGTTAATCAACTGAAGGATAATTGTATGAATAGGATTGTAGCTATCATTTAATCTGTTAGCTAGTTATTGTGAATATAACTGACCAGTAATAAATTAATTGCTACAGGGCTGTAATTATGATACCATCAGAAATGTTAGGGCCAATACTATACTATTAGTTGTATTAGAATTAATTGTAGTGAGTGTCCTATTCAAGACCCATTACAGCCATAATGCTATTCCTGAAGTTTAAGATGTCTATAAGATTGTCTCTAATGTTGAAGCAATCAAATCTCTCAATCTATACACAAATTATACTTAAAACAATAAACTTTATACATACCTCCTAAATTCATTAATGCTTTTCTAAATATATCTAATATTATAGTCTCATTCCATTCCGAGAATCGGTATGAGTATTTTCTGTACAAAATAGTTCTAATATCTTGGGCTCTATTAAATTTATCTTGGCACTTGTAGAAATGTAACAGATACACCAAACATGTGACAAGGGATGTTTTTGCTGAAAAATAAATAATAAGCTTTATTAAAATTGAACTTTTCATAAAGTATTACAACAATTGTATTATGGATAATTACCCATATGTTCTTTTGCACCGGGCAGTACTCCTGGGCATACATCCAAACATTGTCTGATGAGCGGAACAGCTTTAAATTGAAGACAATACATAGCATCTAGCATGAAGCATCTCAACCGGCTCTTATCTCTGAAGTATCTACACATAACTGCATAAAAATGTGACATGCTTTCCAATACATCAAAGTGAGGTGTACGATTCAGTTGAAACAGAGCATGTTCAATATTACTCCAAACTTGATGTATGAAACTCCCTGACGGTATCAGTTTATTTAGCTGTTCAATAACATAAAGCAATATAACTTCTGCTTTTGTCATTGGTGGAGCTGGAGTATTGGTAACTTTACTGAATAATTCAAATTTTCTTGTTGGCTCTTTCAAATATTGCATTAGACCTGACAATAAATGCTTCTTCTTAAAGTTTTGTAAAGCAAATACAAGTTCATTCATTTTAGTTTTTTGTGTATCTTTTGATGTTGTGATTACATTTGTGATACCACTTTCAATTGTCTCACATATTGAGTTAGTTATTGTTTCTGAAAATATACAAATTATTTTATGTAGATTAATTTTCTAATTTCATAAAGGTTCATAATTCTATCATAGAGCTGTCATAATACTAACAAAATTTTAATTTAACAGTTAATCTGAAAACGAATAATGGACACCTAAAAAAATTGTTAATTGCATATCTAAATATTAAATTATAAATATTTTTAAATTGATTTCAACAATTAAAAGTGAAATAAAATTATTCTATGTAAGTATGTACATTTAATATAACTATTTCAAGTGTAAAGATTTTATGAAAATAACTTTATCTGAAAGAGAGTTGTCTTTGAAGACAGACCCAACTTCGTAATATAGAATGAAGACCCCAACTTGTATTAAAAGACTCATTTCATAGATTATATGTATATCCACCGCTTTAAGAAGCAATTCAGGAACTGTCCATATGACACCAGCATGGTGACTGTTATGACTAATGGGCTGAGAAGTATTTATGCATTCTTTTTTCGAATAGTTTTGCTCGTCTTAATTTTATAACACATTACATACCTGGTACTTTTTTAGCCGCATATTTTACTGAAATGACACCATATCTGTCCAATGCAGCACATAATATATTTTCCTTAAAATGTGGGTTACCGTTTGAACATATATTTTGGTCACTATCACCCAAATTAGTTTGAGTTGTATACAAATCCAAATCATTATAATCAATTACATTATTTTTATGTGCAACTACATCTCTTTTTGATGGAGACTTTTCCACTGCTGAATTGTTAAAATTCATATTACATGCTATTATTCTTGGGTCAGATTCCACTGGTTTAATATGTTGATGTACAGTTGTATTATCTTTGCCATCCTTTGTTGTAGATTCATTTTCAAATTTCTTTAAATTAATATTTGGTTGTTGTGTATTTTCTTTCTTTAAATTACTATTTGGCTGTTCTGCAGTTTCATGAGCAAATTTTACTTCTTGTTTATTCTGACATAATAATAAGCTCTTATTTGGTTCTACATGTGGTTCAGTAACATGTTTGGGTTTAACATTATTCTTATCGTTCACAAATACTGGATTGTTATTCACTGATTGTGTCTGTGGCACTGACTCTCCTTTTGTATCTATTTCTATACAAACAGACTGCTCATGATTTATGAATTCTGTTGCAGGTTTCTTTTGCAAGACCTCCAAATTGTTGTTCTTTCCCACACTAACTTGACCTATAAAGTCACTGTTTTGATCATTTGGCATTGATCCCACAGGGTTTTTCACATTATGTTCCAGGTGATTTTCATCGCTGTTTACATTTGGCGCTAAGGTATCAGATTTTACAGGTAATATACAGTATTCAGTTTCATCTAGTTTAGGTTTCTTTATGCCTGTCATTCTTCTATCACAACTAGGATCCGATATTACTAATTCAACATCATTTTTCTGGTCTTTTTCTATATTGGGATTCTGCTCAGTTTTCAAAGTTGTACTATTTTCATTTTCTCTTACAATAAAAATATTTCTGTTTGCGTGTTTTTCTGATTCACTGGTTTTAGTGTTTGGATCTTTAAATATATTTTCAGCACCATTATCAACCTGATTTACAGGTAAATTAATTTTATTTGTAGCATTAAAAACATTTGAACTGCGCAGTACTCGTTTACCTGGCGACTTTTCCATTTCATCAGCAGAACGCTTGCGGCCTTTACAATTCATATGTTTTCCTAAGTCTCTACAATTTTCCAGTAACACAACCGGATTTACAAGGATCTCTGCTTGATTGTCGCCGTTCTTGCTTAAATTTGCTGTACGACATCTTGTTGAAACTATTTTACTTTCCAAAGAAACACTCGTAGATGAGGATTCAATCTCATTTGTACGATTTTCCTTTTTTACACATTCAGACACCTTACTAGATATTGATTCATGTTTCATAGTTTCTTGCAAAGCTTTTTTCGATTTTAATTCCGTCATAACCTTTACAGCATTTTCATAAGCAATTTTGTGTTTTAATGATGACGAGGTGTCTTTAGTTATAATTTTTTGACCTAATACTGGACGTATAGCATTGGGAAGAATTATTTGTTTTATTTTACAGGTTGGTATCAATTTATTTCTAAACTTCTCGAGTTTAGACTTTTTTTTCAATTTTGTAACAATAGTTATATTATTTGCTTTAGTCTCATTTGTATTGGTCATTGCAATGTGATCTTGGGCTGTGGTTCTGATTTCATGATCATTCATCTGAGGAATATCAATTGTATCGTCAATGTCATTCAATACATTATCACTAGATTGTTGTTCATTTGAGTAAATCCTTTCCTCATTAGTTCTTACTAAATTAGTCTGTGGGTCTACATAATCTTTATTGTTATTTGGTTCATTTGTGGACACTTCAGTATTAACTTGCTTTGTTGTTTTTGTTATACTTAATAAATCTTTTATTGGCGTTTCTATTTTACTTAAATCTTCCGTTATACCTGCATTTTCACCATTACACGAATGGGAAATTGTCTCATCTGGGTTGGATACTTTTTCCACTACTTGACTAATTTCATTACGTTTATGGGAATTTTTATTACCTATTATATCTCCATGTTCATGTTTATTATCATGTTCAATAATATTTCGTATTGCAGTTACGTCTTCTTTAACATTGTTATATTGAGTCCTTATATCACCTACTTGGCCTTCCAAAGAATTAAATTTAGTAACTAAATCACTTAATGTTCCGTGAATATTAGACAAAGCGTTGCTGATGTCTTTTGCAGGATCCCGTATTTTGTGAGGAGATTTTGGTATCGGTGATATTAAATCGTGATGTAAGCTCATGACATTTAAAATATTTTGAATCTCGTCATCATTCATGCCTACATAGCTTAAACTATTACTGTTATGACTTTCTAAACATATTTTCTCTTGTGTACTTGACTGTTGCAAATTATGTTCTTTGAGTTTTCTTTCCTCTTTCAACTTTTGCTTTAATTTATTTTTATCAATATTTGGCTTTTTTGGCGATTCTCTATTTTTCTCCTTAGTATTTTCACTTTCAGAATAATGGATAGGACTTGTTCCTCTGTCCAATGTATGTAGTATTTTGGGTAATACAAAGTCTGTATTTGTACAGGCATTAACAACACTCGTTTTATCTATGATTTTGCCTACTTCTGTATTTGTACATTTATCACAAACCCTTTTTGATGAAAATTCAATAGCTGGGCTAGTACAAGCATCAACTAACAATGACTTTCTTGGACTTGTAGCTTTATTAACAAAAAGACGATGATCAGGAACTGGGCTAGTACAAGCATTTACATATTTACGACTCTCTTCTATGCACATAATTTCTTCAGAAACTGGTATTTGATCAATAATATAATTTTCATCATAATTGTCTTCATTGTTATCATATAAGTCTTCAAATAATGGAGCTGGTAATTCAAATGCACAGAGTTTCACTGTATTCGGACCCCGTAATTTTGATTCAGGGCTTTCACAAAGACAATCAACATCAAATTGTTCATTTAGATCTTTACAGGCTTTTTTATTATGAGTTTTACCAATATCTAGGCTATCCTGACATTTTCCATCTGAATTTTCATGTGATGATCCAAAACCAGTGTCAACACCTCCACTGGTAGACTTGGAATCAATGTCAATATTACTTGATTTCAAATTCGAAATTGAATTGGGATTTTTATGCAACTGAAAAATAAAGTTATAATATAACCAAGATATTAATCACATAATAAAAGCCTTTTATCATCAACAAATCTAAACTATTGTAAATTATATTAGGAGTTTAAGTATGTTCTTAGAATAGCAATTTCATATTGATACCCATAATATGTTTAAGAAGATAATATAATTATTATCACACTTTATACCTTTATCTTGCTTTTCCTGGGTTTGCCATGTGATGGACCCTTATATGTGATAATTTCATCAGCACTTTCATCCGAGCTGTGTGTAGTAGAATCTTTGTGTTTTGCATATGCTTTTAATATTTTCATGTGTCGCTTACCCTTTTTTTCTGTAAAAAAACAATTTTGAGGGGTATATTCATTGATTTCTTTATAAAATCATAGGTATATTTAAAAAATTATAAAACACCCATTACTACTATTATCAACATGTTATATCTCTATGTGGTAAGCAGAGAGCACCAAGTTTCAAATATATCTATACATACAGGCCTAATATGCTTCATTTACATTCATCACTCTATTTACACACAGGGGTACCTCTTTTATTTATATCTAATAAGCTAAGTAGTTCACAATTTCTGATTATATTGATGATAACAGTTCAACCAATGTTTTTCCATACTTACTTTTACCAAGTACAACATCTCTCAAGGCCAATATATCACTGAGCAAGACTTCTTTTTCTTTTTGAAGTGCCTGCACCTTGCCATCATTACTTTTCTCTAATTTTTTTTCTATTGTTAAGGCCTCCTTTTTGGTCTCCAATTCTTTTACAAGTGACTGAAATTTAAATTATTCTTATTCTAATTGTATAAAGATTGCTATTTCACATAAATTTAGAGAAATTTACACATTATACATTATACAAATAAATTGAGAGTAATCATTGAAATATAGCTATTTATCTTGCCTCACTATTTCTTATTTCTTAAGAAATTGTCACTTTTCTAGATTATTTGTTGATGTCTACTTCACTAACCCACAGTTATAATACTGGTTACACCAAGCATATGCTATCATGATATGGATGATATAAAAATTGTTGATATTACATTCCTAGATGGGAGTGTACTACACTTCTCAGCCTACCCTTCCAGGATTATAGCTGTGATGTTACATTTATTAAATTCAATGTGAATAAAATGTTTGTATGGCTTTACCTGCAATTGGTTTGTATAGGATATAAGTGCACTATAATTATTTTCAGCATCTGTCACTCTTTTCTCATAACCCCCCTGATTTCCTATTAGTACTTTGTTTTCCTGAAATTAAAAAAAATGTGAATATGATTAAGCATGTGTATACAGTACATACATAATATTCTTTGTTAATTGAAAACTCAATCAGAAGTGAGATTACTGAGTGGTGTCCACAAAGATGCAAGACAAACTCAGGTAGCCTGAGGGACACACAAAACCGAAGTACAATGATTAAAACATGCCTTCGTTGAGCGTATCTTTGTACCTTATAATGAATAAAAGAATTTGAATTTGAGTTTAGCTATGTGACCTGGTTGCCTCTAATTAAGTTGTCGAATGACTCAAGGAAGAAATGACAAGATGCATGATAACATGAAATGGCCCTGATTAAGAGAGGCCTGTATTCAACACTAATCTATTAAGTAGCATGATAAATTGAAAATCCTCTGTTTGATCCTCTGATTGGTTACTACTAGGTTTTTGTAACTAAAAATTCCTAGTAGGGACTTGGAATCTAGATTTATGCCTGGTGCATGGCAAAAGGCTCACTACTATTCCTTATTACGATATACATATATATAATTACATACATACAATGACATGTTTCACTAATTGGATGAGGAGACTAACATGGGAGTGTACTACATTCCCCTGTTTACCTGTTCTAGGATTATATGTGTGTTACCTTTGCTACATTAAAAGATAATAGTACTTACATTCTCCAGCTCAGTACATTTTTCTGTTAGATTTTTGTAATTTATACATGACTGTTTCAGATCTTCTTTAGTAATAAAATGAGCTTTCACCGCTTGGTTATAGTCTTCAGTTTTAGCTATATACTCTTGAATTACAAAACTGTAATAAAAAGAACAGAAGCGAAGTTATATTTATAGATCAATGAAAAATATACATCCCACAAAGAAACTCATAGCTAAAGGTACAGTTGGTCAATCACCAATAATAAAGCAAAAATTTAAAATAAATGGACCAATTGTTAATTTTTAATATAGAAGAACTTCAGACATCTTTTTCATGGGTAGCCAAAAAATACCCAAAAATACCTAAAAATATTTAGACTGCATCGTTGATCGAGCGGTTACAAGCTCAACTGCCGATCAAGAAGTTCTGGGTTCAAATCCCGGGTCGGGTACTATTGGATTTTTCTAATTTAGAAGTTCTAGTAGTGACTCGGAGTGTGGATCAGCGCCCGATGTATGGCAATAGGCTCGGCACCTATTCCATGGGACTTAAACATAACTGCTGAAATGTGGGGGTATAGTACACCCCTCTGCCTACCCTTTCGGGGATTACAGGTGTGATGTTACGTTTTATTTTTTTTTACTGTGATAAGAGAATAATTTTTATTTACTAGTGTAATGCTAAATTATATAATGGCAACAATTATATATGTTTAAAAAGCAAGTTATGTTCTAATTTAATACATTTTAATTAATAGTTATTTTATTATTAACTAACAATATTTACAATATAATTTTAAAATCCTATATTTTGAACATTTCTGTACATATTTCTTGTTTATGAATATATCATAGATAAACAAAAATGTTGATAATTTATATTTACATCAATCAAAACCCTTGAAAATTATATATCAACTCAATATTCCCATCTGCACCCAATACAATATTACATAGATATTTTTTTATAACATAGTTATTCATGTTTATTTCAGCCTACACCGCGAATATAAAACTAAAAATACTCACTCAGTACTGATTATTTTCGATTTCAGGCAACGGGTAGTTCTACGTAATTTCTCATAATTCAGTTCCTTGGGCTGAAATCAACATAAAAATATACATTAAAATAACGAATTTCGTATATTGAGAGGTATTGTCAAAATTATCAATGTACAATTTTTTGGCGGTATTTTGTCTTGAACTCTGTATGTATTATTGCATACAGTAGCGATCTCCTACTGCTTATACTTCTTTACTTTAGCGCATCTTTGCTGTAATTTTAACTAATACAGCTTTTATTTATGCATTGAAAACATCGGAGATATTGACAAAAATCGTAGTAACCTATAACTCACTTGAACATTATCAGTAGTAGAAAGATGACTGAGGTCGAAGTTTGTAACAAACTCATCATAACACGTCGAAGACATGGCATGAGATATAAAGAATATTCACAATTGTAAAGTAACACAAAACGACAACATACTAGAGTGCGATTTTAAAGCATTTTTATAAACACGCCGGTATACAAGCATTGCAATTGCAAAATACTTCATGTACTGTCAAATGTCAATCAAAATTTTTTAACTGCCCGAATGTGGAATTCATTCTTTTGGAAAACATTACGTTAAACAATCAAAAACTGTTAGTAACGCTAACAACGAAATATCTATCAATATTTCAACGAAATCACCGGACGTATAAATCACCGGAATTCAACGGTATTTTTTCTTTTAAATTGACAACATTGTTATTGCTCGCCGTATTCGGTCTATGATGGCATTATGTCTCTCCCCTCTACATGTTTGCAAACACATGACCATACAAACTGTTATAAAATACTTAGAACACAGTAATGTAGGCAGTATCACTATTTTTTTAAATTTCTTGTAAGTACATTACACATTTTGCAGTAACGCGCCAAGAACAAAGTTCATTTTGGAGTTCACATCGCACCTCGACCTCTCAATACAAAGATTAAAGAAGAAATAATAGTGTTGTGCCAATATAATATTTACAAGGCAAGGTATAATATCATTATATTTTCTATAATTCGTTACATATTACGTATATATTACGTGTTACGTATTTAGAGCATTGTTGTATTTCTTGTTCCATGTCCCTGGTCATTATCAAGTTCAAGGTTAATATTCAAAACAGGAATTTATGTACCGTTACACACTAACGTCATGAGCACAAGCTGAGCTACTATCGGTTTTCCCTACTTGAAAAATATTAAGTACTCTTTGTTCACTTCATTCTCTATGCGTATATTATTAAACCTAATTAATACTATTAGTAAATATATTAACTCATAAGCTGTATCCTATATTCTGTAACGTTGCTGTCCTTTAAATATTAATATCTCATGATTAAAAAAACATCAGTTCAGTTGTATTTATACATTTAAAATATATTGAATTATTTATGTTTTTTTTTCAGATGGGTTACAAAATGAGCAGTATTCATTCTAACAGCCTGTATGACCGAGTTAACAAATTACTTGTGTCCTATGAGTGGAGTGATTGCAGCTTTTCAGTGTCTGGTAAAAAATTTAAAGCACACAAATTAATATTAGGCATTAGTAGCCCTGTGTTCGAAGCTATGTTCTATGGGCCCTTATCATCGAATGATGATATATTAATAACAGATGTTGAGCCTGAAATATTTCAACTGCTTCTTAACTACATATATACAGACAAAGTTGAAATATCATCAGTAGAAGAATCATTTGAATTGCTATATGTTTCAAGAAAATATTTACTGGAGCACTTGTCTGATATATGTGTTTCATATATCCAATCTAATATGACGGTTGATGACATAATTACAATCCTAAATTATCCAGATTACATGCTAGATAATAAACTACTTGATTCATCATTAACACTGCTTTGTGAACATGCAAGCTATGTCCTTCAAGAGAATCTAAAAAATATTTCAGTAGCATGTATGCATAAAATTCTTCTATGCAACAATATGAACATAAGTGAGCAGAGTCTCATTAAGTATGTATTTAAATGGACTTCATACCAGTGCAAACAGAATTATGGGAGTGTAGAACTGGAGAAAAGAAGAAGTGTTATGATAAACAATGATTTTTTTAAACTGTTGCGATTTAATGTTTTGACTTTAGAACAACTGAATGAAATTTTAATTGATAAAGATAACCTTCTATTACCATCTGAGTTGGAAAATATTAGGAATCTTATAATTGACTCTAATAGTTCAGTGAAAAAGGTGCCAATGAATAATTTTATGATGGTATGTGTGCCTAGAAATCCAATCAAGTTGCAATGGAGGCTTTGTCACCGAAGTCCTTTGAGATCAATGTCACCAGCAACAATTGACACTCGCAACAACTGCATACAAACAAGACTGAAAATGAACAAACCAGTATTTATAAATTCTCTCTGTGTCCCATCAAGAATGGCACCTGAGTTAAATTTTTACAATGGTACCAACACAACAAATGTATATTGTGAACAATTCACTGTTATAGTAACCAGTGATGCTGAGAAAAGCAGTATTAACAAGCAATTTAGTATTAACAAAAGTATTGAATATGATTCTAATCTTGACATAGAGTTTCTGGAACCCCTTTTCTTGAAAAAGGACCAGTGGTATACAATCAGCTTTGTATGGAGACAGAGTACATATAATTCATATTCATATGCCATCCAAAGTAGAGAGAGAAGCTATAATAACAATAAAATCGAATTTCAATTTGAAGATTTGATTTCATCGAGTGATAATGGGGGTAGTTTTCTGAAAAGTTTGACATACTGTATGTGATGTACAGATTTTCTTGTGTTTGCTAAAGATGTCTTAAAAATGATGGATCTTGGCTAAGTTTTTCTATTTAATAACATAACATTAATCACACCTGTACTACCATCAATAGGTAGGCAGATTAGTGTTAGTAGTACTCCAACTTTTCATCAGTTATGCTGTATATCCAATGGAATACGAAGTGAGCATATTGCCACATCTTTGTTGGGTAATTTTTTTTTTTAATTTGAACACTTTTTAAGTTCCTTGATACATTTTGGATGTTATGAATAGCAATTTCTTTGTGCAAATTGTAATGCTGTATGGTTTTTTTTAAATACATGCCTCTTATGTATTTATAGTATATACCAAATATTTTTAAAGTTGCAATATCTTAGCTGGCATGATGTGTGTTGGATAAAAATGTGCCTTATTTTATTATTAATATATTCATTTAGAATTTTTTTTTCTATCTTTGATGTTTATAGTATTGTAAGATAATTTGTATATTATTTCTAGCTTAAACCTAGTGATAAATTATTGGTGACTAATATTGACATTTTATTATTATGTTCTAAAATTCAACATTAATTTTATTTTATTACAAAACATATTTTGGCAAAAATCCATTCAAGCTGAATTTATTTAGTCTTAAAATAACTGTAGTCTATAATATAATAATGGTAATAATTGAAAGTTTTTTTGGATACTTCTTAAATCTATGTCTCATTATCCAAAGACCCAGTGTATTGTGACCCAATAACAGGTTTACAGTCTAAGTTAGTAATTATTAATCTCAAGCATTTATTAGAAACATATCTACCTCGTTCTTAAGAATCAATTGTACTTAATAAGAATTGTTGTTTCATTGACGTCCAAAACACCAAACATAACAAGTTATTCAATACATATGTAGCAATATCTTTTCCTGATAAAAAAACGTGTTCTATGTAACTTGTCTGTGTATATTTTTGAACTCCTTTAGGTACATATAAGCTGGAAATTGATGAAAAACAAATAAAATTGACTTCTCTTATCATTGATTTTTAATTGTATATGTATCGACCATAAATTTTCCTTAAATATTTGTTTCATTTTAAATCTGTTTTTAAAATTTTTCTTTAATGAGTATACTAATTTTCCGTTATTTCGTGATAAAACAATATTTTGTAACTTCTCGCATTCACTTCGCACTTCTGTAAACATTCCATTCATTTTCAAATTTGTCAACGTTCAGAAGGATCTCAATTTCCGAACTATCCCTTCGTAGGTATTATCCGAGTATTTTACACCAACATAATATATAGTTTGATCAAAAGTTATGTCGCCGTGGTCGAAAGCGGCCAGGAGGATCACACACATTACACTAACTGTCGAGATAAGTAATAACTATTATTGATTGGCAACAAACATTTTGCGCAATTTTTCCGTGTGAGCAGATTAGGATAACGAGTTTAACCACGTTCGAGCGTGGATTTGTGGAAATAGAAAGTATTGGCTTTAACCTCCAGAAATGTTACATCAACCAATAAAACATACTAAACAAATATTTAAAAAAAGCAAATATTATTTAGTTTCTACATTGTTCGGTTGTAACAGTAGGTTTAGGAAAGCATATTTATGAAGAAAAAAAACTAGTAGACGTGGACAATAAAGTTATGAAATGATTTAACGAGGAGGGCCTTCGAACTTTTTAGTGAGTAGGACAATCCGTTCAGCTTCTCTGATGCCGCTTAGCCGGGCCCCATGTACCGTCGCAAAATATCCTGGAACAGTTGCTTCGCCGGCAAATAAAAGAACCGGAGGTTGCGGGTCACAGGGACCCGGCACCGGAGTACCCAATTCGCACTGACTACTTACAGTAGAGCAGCAACTCATGTAAGAGTAAGCACCGCAGAAATGTGGATCAGATGCCCAACGGGACCGCAACATCATTTGTGGATATGGTA
>DWME01000460.1:0-33415 GCA_018244795.1 Parelbella ahira ahira | reverse complement strand
TTCTTAGCGTGTCGATGACAAACACATTTTAAGTCCCTAAATGGTTTTAGCCCAGAATTTTGCCACGCTGACTGCCAGGTTGGCCTAAATTTGGTATTTACCTTTCCTACTCATGACAATACAATACATTGATTCAGTATTATTGTAAATCCAAGATGGCCGCCGCTACAAAATGGCGGATTAGATATGTTTTTTGTAATTGGTACAATGTTAGTAGATATTCCAACAGTGGTCGAAATTCAATTGTAATTCCTTAGTTCGAACGCTAACGAAGTTCTTATAACAACGTTTACACCTCTAAAAATCGACTCTATGTATATCTGTACGTCTACTACCTATGTACCATATTTCTATGCTACTGTTTTACCATAGAGGTATAAAGTATCTAACATTGACAGTATGAATTTTACACAACACTAAGGCTGAGTCTCTAGCGTGTATGCAATATTCTTAAAAAGGCCTATAAAGATTTTTCTTCATCTATTGATGACTCTATGCAGACAGTGAAGTATCCCTTAATTATACAGATACATAAAAAATTAAGCATTTGTACCATGCATCAAGAAAATACTGATATACGATAACGCATGACATTACAACTGCTTCACAATATATTTATGTTATTAGGAGTAGATGTATGTACATAATATATACCAGTAGTTCTCGGTTAGAATATATACGCTCTTGATATTATATTTTATTCACTCCCAGTTTCTGAACACGTACATACAGATGTCAGAACATCCGTCAAGGGAGTAAGAAGATTTTCAACAGAAATAACTTTATTATTATTATTAGATACTTGAACTTCGACAAGTATTGAACTAAGCATATTTCTACATTAACGTTACTTTACAAATATAGTTGATATTAGTTTGGAACTCATTATGAAGAAGTTCAGTGGGTATTATAATTATAAATGAGGTTTTGAACTTAGTAACATTAAGTCTTAAGAACACTCGCTCGCTCGTAACAAATGAGATTGTGCAACAGTTGTGCACAAAACATAATACATAATAATAATGAAGACCAACGCTTAAACTTATTCTTTAATTTATTTCGTAGATAATGGAATAATACGGTTATCTCGTTATCAACTATTAAAAACAAAATAAACATTAAATATAATTGAACAATTCATTTTTAAATATTTTCGGTGCTATTGAATTAACTACTATTTATAGTGAGCGGTGATAGCACATTAAAAAATATAATGTCTTGGAATATCTACATATATACATATCTACATATATACATATCTACATATATACATATTTACACAACCACTTAATTCAAAAGATAACTCGAAGAGTTCTGTTTTATCGTAAATAGACAGCTGATAAACTGCATATATACACAAATGTGTAGATATTTTTTGCTCTCAAACACAATGTATACCTAAATTGTTTTTGGTTAGGTAGATTATTTCATATTCTAGCACGATCCAATATTTTACCTCCACTAAATCCGTCATTAAGGCTGCCCTGCCAAGTAGCAACTATGTAGTACGAAAAGGCGGTAGGCGGTGCGAAAAGCTATATTCTTCGATTCCAAATTCGTGTGCCCAGCTGGAAGATTATTGACAAGATCTCCTCGTTAGCAGAGAACTAAATTCAACAGTAGTGTGAGACATTCTGACAATGAAACACATAAACCTGAGGAATTATCCAAACCGCGGGTGTCTCGTAAATTGAATTTATGCATAAAATGATACCCGACTCTTATCTGTAATGCCGATCTAACAATTATAGGAATGATACTTAGCTGGCGCATTTTTACGTGACGCAGTAAAGGAAATAAGGACCAAGAAGTTGCCAACATGTCGGCGTGAATCTGGTTTCACGTCCATGGGTGAGAATGTATATAAAATCGTTACAAAAAACAATCCTGTTACATTCAAAAATCGCGTTCTGATAAAAATATACTATTGTGATGAGACAAAAAAGGTTTTTGAAATAAAAAAATAACGATATGAAGAAGAAATTTCTCTGTGATAAGAACCCCATCAGGACAAGAAAATCCCGTGGTGATAAAAGTTGTTCGTTTCTGATAAAAAAATCTCAGTTTGACAAAATATCCCATTGTGATAAAAATAAAAAAAACTAACGAAATAAAAACGTGATTGTATTATGAACCGCTACTACAGCAATGTTATGTCGTTTGCAACCTAATTATGTGTGCGTAATCCGTATAACATCATAAATCGCACAAATATAAAACACGTGAACATATTGTCGACATTCCCTTACTTTAATTACTTTTTACTGTAATAAATCTGAGAGTACCACATTACGGTCCCAGTTTATTTTACTAAGCCTTTTTTTATTTACCTGAATGGCGCCATAACTTTATAAAATGGCTGATATAGATTTTGTGGCACATGCATTGAACGGCCTAGAATTGGCTCGTATAAAAATGTTACTGGCTCGTAGGTACTGGTGAACTTCATAGACAACCTTCAAAATTCAAAGATAATTAATCAAGTGTAATTCACACCAGTCAATTGTAAATGATGTGGGAGTGTTTAGTTTTGGATATTAAACGCTAGAATGAACTTTTGTCTGTATGTGTAACAGAAATAGAAATTATGTTCTGCAATGTGATGTACAGAAACAAATACATATTGTGTGTGCTCACAGAATCGTGCAAAGTTTCTCTTTATAATTTAAATTATGTTTGAGAACATTTAAAATACGACTTTTAGAACTACACGTGTTATATATTAGACCTATAACTTCAAATGACAATCAAAAGATTCAATCTTATCCGACATCTGATATTTGTTCTAAAATAAAATAAGCATAATAAATAATGTAGATAATTAAATTAACAATTCGGTCAGGAAGTTGTTAACACTGTACTATATAAACGCCTATACGACAACGCTATTTGTATCGAGATCAAATCATTTTCAATTAGAAAAAAATATTTGTATCGATGACAATAAAAAATAGCTGACCTACATATTAAATATACGGGTAGGCTGCCTCGTTGGTCGAGTGGTTGCAAAAGCGACTGCCGATCGGGAGCTCCTAGTTTCAAATCCCAGATCGGGTACTATTATTTAATTATAAAATCCTAAAAGTTTCTAATTTAGAATTTCTAGCAGTAACTTGGATTTCGGTTTAGGGCAAATAGATATTAAATATACGAGTACGATACGTAGACACATATGTGTAAAGTCACTTTACTTCGCTTAACAGAACGGTAAGGTTCATAATAAAAATTCTAAATACAAAATTTGATATGCATGCGTCTAAATGTAGTTTTGTGAAAGGTAAAGACACCATTTAACTTTTCTTGTTTTTCTAACATTAAACATTACGAATTACATCATTTAACATTACGCCAGACATTACGCATTTGCGTTGACGCCGAGCTCACTGAACTGTGTAAGAAATCAACTCAATTGAACATGTCTGCTGACTCTCACCAATTACAGCGCAAATAAATATTTCCTCGTTCCGATCTGTTCCCCACACTAAGTGTATAAGTACCTTAAATATATACAGAGTTTCTAGCTAACAAAACTTTTAAAAGCAACAATTACTTGCTGAATATGAATCAACTCAAATGAATAAAGACTTTATCAAAGGTTTTTATCATTAATCACCGCTATTGTATAAAATCAATCAAATTGTTAAACTATTATACGTACTAATGGACTGTAATGTAGACTGACTAAAATACATGTTACATTTACGAGCTCAGTACATCTTAGACTGTAGTGTCGTAAAGTCGTCGACATGCACGTTCAAGATCGGTTTACTAATATAAAATCAAAAATTTCCATATTTCTTTCAAGACTTAGATATACCTGTCAACACTTAACAGTTCATGGACCAAGTTTTATAGCGCGCAAAGACATTCACTACGTCTACAGGATAACATATTTTATCATTTACGTACAAGTGTGGATTGCTGCTGGCACTGCCATATGTAAATACTATACGACTTATCAGGAAAATACAATACGGTTTACCACACGCACCGATTACCTCGAATGGAATACAACTTTCCCTTCCATTACGATTTGCGAGACTGCAAATGTTGACAGAATATTGGCGCTTTCTCAGAAGTTCAAGCGCGAAAATAGCGCTATAATGGCTAACTTTATCAAAGATATTGCTTTCTTTAGTGGCGACTGTTTGAGTTGTGTTTCCATCTGTGAAACAGAGTCATTTTGTCGCACAAATTTTACGCGTTTGACGTCTATTTATCGCTCAGAGTGCAATGAACTTTTTATTGGATGCACGTGGAATGACAAACCCATCAATTGCTGCCAAATATTTAAACCTATATGGACGGAATACGGCATATGTTTTTCAATGAATAACAATTATATTCCCGGAAAACACCCCACATTTTACGTAGCGTCCGCAAACAAACGCAGGCTGGGAGTACTTGAGATTATTGTATCTGAGGATTACGAAACATTTCTACACTCGCATGAAGACGTGCCCTTCTGGAACATGGAGAACGATCGAAGAATATTAATTCAAAAAGGGTCAATTGCTACTATGACATATTCCATATTGGATGTAGTAAATGAACCCGAGGTATCATTAACTTCTCCTGAAATACGTAAATGTAGATTTCCAGACGAACTACCATCGAATTATGTTGGTTTTACATCCTACAGTTATTCAGTGTGCATTTCCCAGTGTCGTATCGACGCTCACCTGAAGTTTTGTAACTGCACGGATCACTTATCACCAGTAGAATATAAAAGCAAGTATTGTGATATAGAGGGTCTGCGGTGTTTGACGAGGTATTACGAGAAGTTGAGAAAATTGAAGGTGCCTGGATTAAACGACAAAGGCTTGAATTGTGATTGCTTACCGTCTTGTGTCGAACCCGACTACAATGTAGTAGCTAAAAGATTTGAATCGGGAAAAGAAAATAGGGGCGGCACAGTAAAGTTTGTTCTTAGTAATCGGCCGTTCGAACGTGTAACGCGCCAAGTGGCCCGTACCACGTTAGACTTAGTGGTGGCGATAGGAAATTGTTTCGGACTCTGCTTTGGCGGGTCAATCCTTTCACTTATGGAACTCCTGTACTTTCTGTGCTTTAAGAGATGGAAGTATGCTAAATAAAGATGTCTTTATATTTTAATTCTCTAAGATATATCTAATATATTAAGTTCTGTGTGGCTCTGGAATATATGAAATGGAGTCCTTATTTATGGCGCGGCAATAAAAGTGCTGTGGGCACGTTCTTCCCATGAAAGATCTTCGCTTATCTAAAGCTGTCCCCTATTCAGAGTTAGCTGAAGGTAAGAGAAAACATGGCAACCAGCTTCTAGGCGAAAAGGATATGCTCAAAAAGTGTCTGCAAGCCTGCTCTTTTGATCATGCACGTTGGGAGCAGCTCGCTGCCAAAAGTTTCTTTTGTCGTTCTACCATCAACAACAGTATACAACATTTCGAAGAAAATTGTCCTAAAATACTTAACATATAGCGCCAAATCTATAAAGAAAGACGAAGCCTAAGCCTAGGCCTTTTTACAACTACATTTACATCTGTAAAAGTGAATGTTCCCTCGTCATATCGGATGCTTAAAACCAAATTCGGCTTAACACCTAAGAAAACCTTAGTAACCTAAAAATGACTAAGTAACATAAAAGAATAGAAGAATAATTGTAAGTTTGTTTCAGTTCATCCTGATTATATAATTTTTATGAACGTTCTATTGCAATTCTACAAACACCAAGCATTTGACAAATGTATTTACGTGTGTTATAATGTTTGTTCTCGTCGTGTATCATTTACATATGTTGAAATATTATTATTAAAGTACATTCATCTTTACACGGAATTATTTATTGTTATAATCCTCTATATTATATAATAAGAGATTTTCGAACATTTACTTGCCGGTTAACAGAAAACTTGTCGCACGGACTTAATGACGTCATCCACAGAGGCCACTTGATAATAATATGACGCTCATACCCTAGGAACAAGGCAGGCTGTTTAAGTGAAAAACGGACTTGCATTGGTACTCTGCTACCGTCTCACGCTCCGGCGATCTCATCATGCATGATTTCTTTGTCTAGGGCAGCATAGCAACCTTATTCTTTTCACGAAGTTAGAATCAACGCCTTGGATAAAATGATAACGATAAAAATATTGCTACTTATGACTTTTAAAATGATTCAAATGAGAACAGAATGTTATTGATCATATTTTACAAGGTTATTTTAAATGTAATATTAAGTGTACCTAGCTACATTGATGAATATTAGTACTTACGAAAGTAGCCCATTGTATAAATATGTCAAGCATTATTTTTCGATTAAACTAAAATTATTATTATTATTCTAGAACCGGTAGTCGCAGTAATTATTTTGTGTAATCGTTATATACTAGCGACATGCACAATATGAAACTTATATGGTAGTTACAATATAGTTGCTGGCCCGCGAAGTGGTCGCATGTCTAGAAACACGCCACATATGGTCTCGTAAAAATAATTTATGAAAACCTTTCCAACTGTAAATTATCAACATGGCTCAGTTATAATGTACACATCCATATTTATCACTCAGTTTGTTATCACGATAGTATTTTGATTTATGAGAAATGTTCAGTTACGCAGTACTAGTAAAAATAATATGAGTTTAGGGGAAAAGACTTTTTCAAGGTAAATACGGTAAAGGCTTGATATATTATGTATGCTGTGAGGACGTATAAAGCACCCTTGATTCAATATTAAATTTGATTTGGTACAATATTCTGCTGTATATCATGTCTGAATGTCAAAGTATGACAGGAGGACGACTCCATTGTAAAAGTACTCGTATAACTCGTTATTTATAGCAGAAATGAGATATCAGATAATAATACACTCTTACATTTATATTTGGGTCAGCGATACAAATACGATCGCGACTGAAATAGACGTATTACACATATTACTAATATCAACAGATACAATGACTCGTTGTAAGTTCTATATGTTTTTAACGGCATATTTAGAAATGTATTCCATTATTAAGTTATGAAGAGATGTGATGAATGTAAGTAATCGCATCGTCCCTAAAAATAGAGACATTTTGCACTCGGTGCTCTCTACCTACCCCATAATGGACATAGGGTGACTATAGAATCACTATGAGTACGCAATGTAAGAAACGTATTACCGTTGCCGTATCATGAATAATCATCAGTGTTATTTATTAAGTATCAGAAATCAGTCAATTTATAACGCTATGAATTTGACAAATACCCTCGAGACACAAATAGGTACAAAACTATTTAACATGCCATATTTATTCATTTCATTAGCATATAAATCTGAGAACACGATAGGACAATCCTTCGTTTCGAAAACGTGAATGACAATATGTAACTCGATGATAAAACTGTTTGATAGGTTTCACATCGTAGTTGTATACCGAAAAACTAGTTCCCGTAACAACTGTATTGTTCATTCAAAACGTTTTTTTGTTACCGACGAAAATAATAAATAACTAAGCGTCTACTACATAATCGATTGATTTGTTTTTTATTAAGAGAGGAACTATTATCCCGGAAGTCGTGACTACTGCCTGCTGACCGCTATTAATTAGGACTGTTACTGTCAGTCAATTTAGATAGTATAGGTTTTTGATAACATATTTGTTATTCGAGGCTAATCACACAGGTATTGCTACTCCTAAGGACTAACTACTCCTAAGGACTGAGATAGTCACCTTTAGTATAAACGTGGGCCGGCAATCACATCTTTCAAACTCAAGCACAAATTTTTATAATAACTACTGTGTCACGGCAGGAAACAGGTGTAGGAGGACATGTATCTGCGAGCAAACTTTATACATGTTCTACCACATGTTTGTAGTTTCTTAAACAATTATTGTCTTGACTGTGTAAAATGCATCATGTACCTATTCATCACCGTCACATCCTTCACAACAAGTTAACAAAACAACGCTGTTTTCTGATATCAATTTAACTTACATTAAAAAGTCCTTTCTCTCTTCATTGTGTAGATTTAAATAACAACACCCCAATAATTAGTTTTTAGAGTAATCCCAGAGATGAATGGACGAACCGCCCGATTGCGTTTCTATTAACGACTTCATTATTCACGGTAAACTAAGTTTTGTTTAGTAGTACGCGCGTAAATTAAAACTCTAGCATCCTCTGTATTCACCTGTAAACGTTTTCGGTTTTTGTAAAGCAAATGCTATAATTATTTAAATATCCTCGTACGATGCGTTACGATAAAAGGATTGATTCATCACATACGATTAAATCTCAAATATAATTACGATGCACTCATGTCTCGAAGAGTGATGGTCAAACGCATGATGGTGTTAGTTGTCTAACTCACTGTAACATTCAATTTAAATTCCACCAAATCATACACTAAAGTGTGACATTAAGTAAAGCTAAACCAATTAATTTTCCATGTCTTACAAACTAAACACCAATCATTCATTCATAAATAAATATATTCGCTCGTTTTAAGTCTTTATTAAGCTCTTGACAGTAGAAACACACCCATCATAGTCAGATAAGCATTCCGCTAACATCCAACATTCGCAATGAACATGAGAATTCACTTTAGATGTTTAATGCATCTATTTTCCCTTTCAGCAGTTTCAGCCTCATTCATTTAAAGCGCAAGTCTTCCAAGCGTGTCATAATCGGAATAAAAGTATTATGAGGCTATAAATTTCAGATTATATCCAGTTATATTTTAGTAATAAACGACCATGCAGAAAACAATCTTAGAAAATTATTTGGAAAAGTTTTATTTGAATAGATTTATGGAATCAGGGAACTGAGATTACCGACTCCAAAAAGACAAATATATTTGTTTCTCACAGACTAAAAATAAACATTCCTATATATGCTAAAAGAACATATTATGTTGGGTTTTAAGATAGGATCTTAAGATATGAAACTTTTAATTTAATTACAAATCTTGTACATGGTATGCAAATAATTTTACACTTTAACAATTTAAATATCAGAAGTTAATTAAAATTTATCGTGGTTTTACTTTTTCTACGAGAGCTCTTTCGCTATCATGCTTTTGAACTGAGTCGTTCCAGACAGCCTTATTCAATTTAATTTGAAAAACTAAATCCGGAAT
The DNA here is from genome assembly GCA_018244795.1 of Parelbella ahira ahira. Classification (NCBI taxonomy): domain Eukaryota; kingdom Metazoa; phylum Arthropoda; class Insecta; order Lepidoptera; family Hesperiidae; genus Parelbella; species Parelbella ahira. The sequence goes on along the minus strand of DWME01000460.1, from coordinate 24,310 downwards.
ATTAATTCTGGTTGCACCGTCAATTTAATTTCACAAGAATATCGTTGTAGTCTATTTTCCACAAGGCTTATGATCCTCAAGGTGCTTTCCGCTCGTATTTTAATGATTTGTATAAAAATCTGATATTTAAGTAAAAACGTTCATTTAACAGTGTAGAAAGTATTATACTTGCCGATTACTCTAATTTAAGGTTTCATAGAGAGGAGCTAAGTGACGATGCTATATTAGAGATGAACTGCCCGAAAAATAGAAGTTTCCTTCCGGACATTAGGCTACTCACAAACGACGGTATCAGCTATTCTAAAGCACGCGTGACCTTCCTTAACGACTCCCGTCCCGGTGACATTTATCTAGATTACATGCTACCGTCAAACATAAGACCTTTCTAAAATATTAAAACACCAGCCCCGCATCCTTCTGGAAAACACCCCCTAACGTAACTGTACCTGACTTATAAGTAAACTGTATACATTTTATATCAAGGCGAGCGCGTCGCTGCGTGAATGCTTACTTACTTAAGAATTAAACAGATAAAGTACATTGTAGCGTTGTTTGTACAGCTGCTTGACTTGCCTTATTTGAATCGATTCGGAGGGCGTCTACCTGGGAATTCATGTCGACGGTATACCTTAAATTATTTAGTATTAAAACACCACGTCTCACGAGGATTCCACGGGTATCAAGACATACATAACTAATGCAGTCATTTCTTTGGACAGAAACATCAATAGTCTTGGACTCGAGGACTACGAAAAAACTTGAACTGTTACCAGCACATTGGTGACTTTGTAGATAAATCCTCTGATTTATTAAAGTTCGTATGTACAGGCTTAGATTAAACGTAGTTTCAGTATTCTATTTTTAATACATAGAAATTAAATTCAAAAACTTTACCTGTCTCTTAACGGTTGGTTTCCTCACTTTTTAACATACTTGAACCTCAATATTACTTATTTATTATAAAACTTATAATAATTGTATTTAATCAATGCTTTGGTTGTTGAATTTTTTGTAAGTTTAAAAAAAATCGACAAACAATTTCCGTGATGCCAAGCTTACTACAATCATATTCTATTATTGAAGCTATATCTAATTTTGATTTGACCTAGCTGCTGGCCACGGAATTTACAGCTGTGCCTCACATTCCCTGAATAATCATTTATACTTCTGTGTTCGAAAATATAATATTATAACAAAAAATGTATTAGATAATAAACAAAAACACGCACAATTTTTTAGTTTTTTTGACCATTCGAAAATTTTATATACATATACTTTTGAACATTACTTTTGAACAAAGTTAGGAAAAAAATCCATATATCAGGTTTCCATTCAGAAGGTATAGTCAAAATATATTTAAATGTACAGTATTGTCTGAATATCTAAATAATAAGAGTCTGAAAATGAATATAATTGTAAAGAGTAGGTATGGTCAGAAAAAAAATAGGTACTTTAAAAATGTCGTGTTATTTAATGAACGAATGCAAGAAACAAATTAGCGAAACAAAATGTATGACGGTACTGTTCGGAGATATAATTGCGAAGAAACCTTTAACGACTAGGGAACAAAGCTTCAACGGCTATTACAACATACAGTACCATAATACTAGGTGACAAAACTAATTGAAAAAACTGTTATATCGTCTTTATTAATATATTTTACAGCGAAATACTAATATACACTATTTACTTAAAAGGTACATGAACATTACGAGAACAAAAGTCATAACAATAGTTAAAAGGCGCAGGGTTTCAATATTTTATGAGAATTTCCACCCAATGGAGAGAGCACGTGAGGCTATCGGCGTATGCTTTTATTATAAGACTCGTTAAACCTTTTAAAATTTCCTCCACATTGGAATACTGCAGTGCAGAGTGTACTTTAAAGCTTCTCCTTGCAGGCAACGACACGTACGCTGATAACTCGGTTACCAAAATTAAATATCCTCGTGCAACAAGACGAAATCCATAATTATACTTAAAATCTCATTCATTATTATAAACAATAAATGTAAGTAAAAATCGAATATCGGGCTCATGACGTGCTATTAAAAAGCGTATGTCAGTGGACAAAAGCGTAAACAGTGGACAATAATAGGCTGATAATATTGATGATGATAAAGGAAATATGTAGGGCAAAAATCTTAAAACTTGAGCACAAAACTAATAAAACTAAATAATGGCACACTTATATCATGGTGAAACCAACGGCCAATTATTTTTGGCAATTTCCTTTAATTTCCATTAATGGTTTAATCTAGGCTAACGTCAAAGTGATTAATGTTCCGTTGCGCTGCGTAGATTCTGAATATAAATTCTTAGGCAGTAATTAGCTGGCGGGGCTATCTAACAGTGATCGACCTAACCCTCTGCCCGCAACTCGAAACGTCTGTTGTTTACTGTCAACACAATGTTGTCTCTATACACGGTATCCGTTAATAGAAGGGTACTTAAATTATTATCATAATAAAATTACATACTGTTTTCATGATATCCTGATTGGTGCAGTAACTACCCCAGATCCTCTCTTATGTAAACATAATTTTTGTCTCTATACATCATATCTTAAATTACGTATGGTTTTTCATGATAGCTTGACTAATTCAGAACCTATCTCAGATTCGTCTTTATGGGGTCCCACTGATGGCAGAGAGGTGTAAGTGCTAAAATAATTAACAGAACAAAAATGTGTTGTTTCCTGTAAAAAAAAGTTTGTCTTAGTTAAATATTACATTTATAACACGTTATGCTTATAATTAAATTGCGTATACACTTAACTCGTGTATGTTTGTTATAACGTCATTAGTTCCGAACTTGTCATATAGTATTCAAAGTAGCAAGATACAATATAGGAAAAATATTAACATCAGAATATTGAGCATTATTTCATGAAAAATACTAATATAATATAGAATGATTTATATTTCAGTTCACAGTACTTAACACTTCGATGTTGGCAGCTAAAGCCTCTCAACATCAGGTTGAGAGGCTCTGGCAGCCCACGGAAATTAAATTTCGTATTTATCGATGAATAAATATAAGCACTTTATTAAAATGTAAGCCTCCTCAGTATTCTGCGTACTTGACCTGTGAAATACGTAAGAATGCTTCACCTTTACGCTCCCATGTCTATTAATACCGAACAGTGCACCCCAATTGTAGCCTTACGGCAGGTATTGTTGTAACAGTGGTACCTAGCAATTAAACAACAGACAATAGAAATAGGGTGTAGACGGTTTTCAATAACCAATTTTATTTGGTAGATATATATTTGTTGATACATAAAAAATATTTGAGAAATTATATAATCGTATTTTAAATTTCATTACACTTTTTTGTTTTCATTTTTTAAATTACCGCCGAAGCAACAAATTTGTTTTCGCTCTACAATGAAATAATTAAAGCGATACTTCCTTACCGCTATGCCGAAGAGAACAATAAACGCGCTTTCTTGCAACTTTGCAATAAATGAACAGCTGTACAGGCAACAGGGTTAGTTTATTGCGAGCATTGTGTGCAGCAAATGCAGTTTTATGAATTTTTAATACAGAAATACTGCAACACAAAGGTGAGGCATTCATTTACATTAATTATACTGCGACATAGAGTATAATACTTTTATCTTTTTTTCAGGCTGTGTTACCTTGCTTTAGTCATAACAGTTTCTAAACTGAAATACTTACTACTTTAACAACATCAAAATAACAATTGCAGTCAGTAGTACGACTGCTGTTCTACAAGTATAAAGTACAAAATTTGCAATAACTATCGATCTCTATATGAATTCTGTAATTCATATTTGAGCACTAGAAACAAAACTTTAATACTCTTTGTTCTTCTAAAGTTTTTCGATACACTAAATATTATTGAGTTATGAAAACGGAGCAGCTAAATAAAACCATTATTACATTACGATCACAGAAACCGAGATGGTTATCTATAAGCAGTGAAGTGAAGAATGCTTCAACCCTTTTCCCAATTTTCGGGAACATTAGATTCCGAGGTCTATTGGATTGAAGCTCCAAATCAAACCAAAACGAAAGGGTATATAGGCCCTCATTACGATTCTTAAATGAATTTTGACTCCAGATATAGGTACAATTTATTTAATTTTATATTCTAATAATATCTATAAATTCCAAGATATTTTTTAACTGTGCAGATGGTTCGCATATAATTTTCCTTTTTAATTTATAATTACAACCATCATTATCGTCATCTTCATCGTTACCGTTGACGTTAACGTAATCGTCATCACCATCGTCATCATCATCAGTTCACTGTTGGACATAGAGACTAATATTCGATTGCGCGCTAACCTCGGCTTTCCACGTACATATATATATCAGACCAGTATATTTACTTAGAAATAAATATTAATGTAAGCTTACGTAAACACTGATTACTGCATGCATAAACATCTATGAGCAAATGTGTTACATTCTATGTTATATTCGTCAGATATTTTTTTTAACCCTTGAACAAATATCGTTTACTTAAAATGCTTTAAATAAGCTGCCAACATTACACCACAAAAATAATTTTGTTAGAATTTTCAACATAGATAATTGTATACTGGGACGACGGATAAATTAGCAACTGTTACATTACAATGTTTGCATAATTCATGAAGTCAACCGTCAGAACCGAACCAGTGGAAAATGTTGGTATTTGATATTCACTGGTGACAATTCGGACCTAACGTATAATTTACAAATGATTGTATTCCAAGTTATATATATTTTTTCCGATCCGATTATTCGCTTTGACGAGTTTTTAAAGCGTTTGCTAGCAACACTTCGTGTTTAAAGTCGAGTGTAAGATTTACATGAAAAAGTCAATTCGTTATGCGGCAAAGTGTTTCAATTTAGATAAAACGTTCCAGGTCTCATCATGTAAAGGCGTTATATTTTTCAAAGGCCTGTTCTCTTTTCACGTCGAGTAATCTATGACAAAGGTCATCATTATCAAGAATGCAAATTGTTAGATTATTCATTCCTTTGATTTCTTCATACACTTTATTCATGAGACTTATTAAGTGCTACCGTTGAAAAATTTCCGAGTTTTCATGAATGATGGAACTAGCTCCCAGGTTTTGTTACTAGCAGTAAATATATGAAGTAGAATTTGTAGTATGGAAGTTTAATTACCAAATTTTAAACAGGACTACAACATTAAAATAGTAAAGGATAATAATTAGGTATATTATATTGAAACGTGTATTTTTCCTGAACCAATTAATAAAAACTTTTATCTACTCAAGTGAGTTGCAAAATTTCAAAAGCACATTTGCAATTTACTAAAATTGCAAACACAAACACTGCCTCGTAGTTCGAGCGGTTGTAAGCGCTAATGCCGATCGGGAGGTGCTGGGTTCAAATCCCGGGTCGGGTGCTATTGGAATTTTCTAATTTAGAATTTGTAATAGTGGCTCGGAGTCTGGAATTATACCCGGTGTATGGCAATAGGCTCACCACCTATTCCATGGGACTTAAACGGAATTGGTGAAACGTGCGAGTGTACTACACTCCTTTGCCTACCCCTGCAGGGGTTACAGGCGTGATGTCACGTCAAAAACACAGTTCGTGAACGCCTTCACGTTACATAATTATGTTTACTTGGTAACTCCCCACATACAATGTGTGTATGTTTGCTCATTAATACTTTTCGTAAGAAGTTGTACCAAGAGCTTATTAACAAGCTCTACCTACAGGTTGTTAATAAAGCTTTCGCTCGGAGCGGTAAATACATAATGAATTTCCAAATATTCAATAAACACAACAAAATTTTGTACCACGCGCTTAGCTTGTCAGTATTATGTACATTGTAACCGGTAATTAATACACTTTATTATTTCGAATATAAAACTTTAACCAAGGCATATTGATATCCACCTCAGTATAATCGTGGTACAACTTATAATGAACACTGTGTTTAATTAAAGTAGGGTATGTGCGTAAAGTAGGGTAACAATCATATATTAGATATTGTGACTAATTTTAATTTACACAAAACTGGGCTTAGCTACTAGGTACGCTGGCTCATCTATCGCGACAACCTAAAGCGTTCCTATTCCTATGTTAATAGAATATAGGAGCTATATCCTAGCTATCTTCCTTAAATTTTATCCCATTTAATCAATTAATCAATTAAAATATAATAAATATAATATAATCATCAATATCAATCAATATAATATAATATAATCAATTAAATCAATCTATGTGAAATAACAAACCATTAAGAAGACTTTTAATGCATGTGAACTTTCCAATTTTGTTCCAGTGGCCGACTTTACAACGCAATTGTCGCAGCTGTACGAGCGACACTCTTCAGACCTTCAGATTCTTGTCGCCAACTTCCGTAAACGCAACAGCGAACTCAGAAAAGAAAGGTAAGTGCCCTCTACCGTTGCTTTACATAAATTACCTCTCGGATAATAAGAGTGTCACAAGGCTTTTAAAAATCTCGTGAGCAATTTCATCCTGTCTCTATATAATGTAAGGATTTCCCTACCGAGTAATATAACGTATTTCACTATTACACATCAACCTCGTTTCGATCGGCCCAAGCATACTAAAGAAAAAACGGATAGGACTGAAACTAGTCGGGCTGTTCCAAAAAAACCAACATCTGTATTAAACCCGTGCAATATTTTATCATAGTTGAATGCAATATATTGTAATTTTATGTGATCGTAATACGCAATTGTAACAACGTGTTACAATAATGTGATAATTCACAGGAAATACATGTGCACATTTTTGTACACATTTCATTTCCTGTTAATTACTTAATTAATATATAAAACAACTGATGAGACAGATGTTTATGGATACGAAATTGTAATATAAGATTAAAAGAACTGAAACAACATTCACGCAAGGAGACCTTTTAATAATTCTACCTATCAATTACTCTTGGGATTACCCGACATATTGATTTCCATTAATCAGTTTGATATTATATATTTTCCCTTATATTTAAAGAAGAAACTCGGTTGACGCCAACCCCCCTCGGTATAACAAAATTGTCGCAAGAATGTGAAACCGACGTAATTGATGAGTCATCCAATTCGTAAATTAAAGTGAAAGGCTTACCCGTGGTTCATATTGAAGTTGTTTGCGAAATATGTTCCAAAATATTTTGATGGAACTCATTACTTAGGCCTACCAATTCTAAATCGGATTAATAGGACTATCTCCTACATACGTGCCTACATAGTTTGACATAATGTTATTTATTGAATCTATCGAAGCGAATCACTGACATATGGTATCTTTGTATATACTATAGCTGATTCGCGTTGAAGTAAAATGCTTAATTTGAAAAACAAAACTGTTTGTACGCGTATGTATTGTACCTATAAATAAAATAAAAAAAACATATAACTTAAATAAGAAATCTCGTATTGTTAGAGTGAAAATACGCCTAGACAAAATTAAATCAATACCTCATCTGGCAAAGGTTTATGTAATACACTTATCTTCTTTTGGCATCCCACCTGCGCACATATTCGCTCTAAACTTTTCACGACCCTCAAGCTCCTAAGATAAAAGTTTTAGATGCACACAGAATCTATAAACTTTACGGACCCACATTGAAAACATTTTCACTGTCTGTGACAACAAAAAGGGTGTCTTAGTACATTTACTACTATCGCACGACTTGTTTCTCAGTCAGGAGTTTATAGTTACCTTAACTGTTTAACTGACAAGCTCTCGATTGAACTAAAATGATAATTCGACGTAGATTGTAATTAAATTACAAAGTTTATTCATTTCACAATGTTTAATTTGCTTGTATAATACATTAACATACACTTGACTTATGGAAGGTTTTTAAATAATGGACTGTCGTTAACATGTCGTTAAAACCATTTTAAAGCCTTTTTAGATATTGATTCAAATCAATGACAAAATTTAAACGTTAATAAAATTGCACAAACAATGTGGGATATGAAGCGGATATCCGTTTTACAAAAGTATTTTTATATAACTCGCGTCTAACATAAACAGTTAATACTAATATATAAGAATTATATGCTAAAATATCGTATTAAATATTAACAACTGCAATTGTTTACCATAATAAAAAAAATATTAAGAAGATCAAATTTAATATTGGTCTCCAATCAAATATTATTTTTCGGACAAAACAATAGGATCAATACTACACAATTATAAAAGAACCTTTAGAAAATTTTATTTTTACTTCAAAGCAATAAATGTTGAATTCCCAATAAAAAAATGTGCGGCCACTTTTAATACCTCGCTGGAAACAAACTTGGTTTGGCGTAAATGCGGTTTCTATTGCCTTTAGAAAATTATGAATGCAATCATTGCGTCAGATATCGGAAATTAAGGTAGTTGTAGAGTTTTTTGAACGCACAGACAAACGCGTCTAAAGGAAAAGTGTTATTTGGACCCCTTCTGTTCTGTAAGGGAGTTGAATCAAACACATTTGTTTTGTTCACTCGGGTTCCTAATGAAATATTCTAGTCCTTGTTTCAATTAAAATGTGTGTATGTAATATTTTAAGTCAGATCTTACATTTGTTTTCTATTTTTATTAAAATATTTTAAATTTCTTGCAACTGAAACAACAATAATATCTACATATTTTAAAGCAGATTTGTTTCAAAAATGTCTAATTAAGTATTTAGTTAAAGGAGAATGATGAAACACATTTTGGGAAAGAAAGAGATGAAAATTTCAATTTCACCTCATGTATACGCATATTCTCATAGACATGCCAAAATGACTATTATAATATAACAGATCATGTGCTATACAATAACTTTACACTCGAGGTCCTCGAAAGCTTAAGTCAAAGGAATTATAGGTAAAATACATAATATATTACTCGACAACAAAACAAGACACAAATGTCGACGTGCGATCAGACACACATGTGTCGAGCTGGCAAGAAACGATAATCCTTTTATAAATATTCAAGAAACTACGCTTGTGCTGGTACAAGAAAAAACTTCCCCGACTGCCCTATATTACCCCACGAATGCAATTTATATCCCTCTTCCCGCGACCCGAACTTCAATCAGACTTTATCGAATCACACCGACGTCATTATATTACTTTGAAAAGTCCCTCACTACTTGTACTCGTGTATATCTCGTACGAAAGTTGCAAGCACTTAAATTTTTTTTTTTCTACGACGAGTAACGTTGTTCCTAGTTACTTTATAGGCAGTTAAAGTAAGCATTTCGTCTCAATTATCGATAAATATAAAGAACAATTTACATCAAGATAAATACAAAAATGTCAATATTTTTTGAACAGATGGCAGCACCATTATATGTGACAAGATGTTTGCCAAAATTTACATCTGTTAATAAATGGCTGAGTATTTACCACACACACAACTAGTGATGGTCTAAAACATACTACATCTACGTGAGCCATTTTTGTAGTTAATATTAAATTTACATACACTATAAGAGATTCAGCTTAAGATTTTATAAAATTTCGCATTACTTTACCGTTTACCAGAGACCTTCATACGGAAACAACTGGTGTGGCTTGAGAGAGCATGAAGCTCTAGTATAACTTTACTTTACACTTATCAATCCTTTACCTAATGTTTGTTTTGTTTGAACAATAATAAACAGCCATACGAGCCATTTTATACATAATTATCAGTGGCCAGTTGGGTTGCAACATGTAGAAAATGGGCAATGCCATTGACATATTATTTATTTGCTTATGATATCGACCACACTCTTCACATTTGAACCCTACATATCGAATGTTGCTTCTTAAACGCAGACAGAAATACAGCAGCGAAGCCTTCACACTTAAAATGTAGATATGAAAACTCTACTTCATTTACTATGTTTGATGTTTAAATTTCATTTACTATGCTTGATGTTAAAATAAATGATTTATTAGGAATATATTCATAATACTTAACATTTATTTGCTTATAGACTCAAAACTACGGGATACTCGTTAATATAACGTTTTTCCTCATTTATCCCTTGTCAAAACCTGCATTTTCTGAACAGTGTTTTAATAAAAGGTTCTTGATATTCTGCGAGAATATAGCCTTTGCTTATTTTATCTCGTTTAGTTTCCCCGGATACTTACCTCGTAAAGCTTCCGATAAAATTGTATGTCACATTGAAAATGCAATATCGTGTATTGTATTTTAAAATGTCTTCAAAAGTATAACAATAAAAATATTCTCCAATAGATTTTGTTTTCCATTTGCTATTAACACTTACAATTATACCCATACCAAAATACGTACTCTTACGGCTTATTTATAAAACAGGATATAAATTTATTTCATACAAATTTACGAGTTCATAGCTATTATTGGACCCTCAGTCGTTTTGCCGCCATAAAAAAATACAATTTTCTCGATACCAAGTAATTCAAATTGGATCTGAAAAAAATATTAGGTAAGTGAATTCGTTGTAGAATACTTTGCGATCTTGGGCGTCCCTCAGGAGCTGTCGAGAGCGGGAAAAGTTTTGTAATGTTTGACACTATGAAAAATAAACGTAGGTATAATTATTAACGTACTGATGTAATAGTAAAGTAATTCGTAAGACAAAAAAAATGTTCTATAAACACTATAATAATCTTAATAACGCTATTTAATTTCAGTTTTTTAACAGTGTCTCAAAAAATATTTTACTTACTTTTAAGCAGTTATTGACAATTTTTACGTCCAGCACATATTACTTTAAACAGCAAGATATCACATCTCGAAAACGATCATCATATAAAATCTAATATCGTCCCGAATAAAGTTCAGCTTCAGTATTCCGTCTGGCTTCAGCTTCAGATTTTACACACTGTGTAAAATTTATAAAAACTATCAGTGCCCAATAAATCCAGTTATATATCTGAAATATAAGAATTCTTATACTTAACATGTATATTACATTGTTATAGTGTTTAAGGAAATACAATTTACCCGATTACGATTTTTTAGAACTATTCACACAAGAATTTACTCGAACTTGTCGGCCTCTAATGGTGAACTTCCATATTTTAAGCTGAGAATCGAATTTTTTGATTTTTTATTTAGGAAATCTTTTGTTTATCTGACTGGTATAACTAGTAGTATAACCAGTGGTATAGCTAGTGGTATAACTAATTATATAACTAATCGTATAACTAGTGGTATGACTAGTGGTATAACTAGTGATATAACTAGTGGTATGACTAGTGGTATAACTAGTGATATAACTTGTGGTATGACTAGTGGTATAACTAGTGATATAACTAGTCGTGTAACTACTGGTATAGTTAGAGGTATAACTAGTCGTATAACAAGTCATATAACTAATCTTATAACTAGTGCTATAACTAGTGCTATAACTAGTGCTATAACTAGTGCTATAACTAGTGATAAAAGTAGTGGTATAACTTACAAATAAAAACACGATCTAAAATTGTTTTACCGCTTTCTGAAAAAAAAAGCTATTTACTTAATTATATATTCGTAGATCTTATTTCACAAAATATCAAAAATGAAAATAAACTTTTCAAATACGTAAAGAACAAGCCCGAAAGTAAAATTTATTTACATATTTCTCGATGCTGAATACGAAATTTTTACGCTATAAAACTTATTAAACTTTGCATCGAGGCGGATACCTCTAGACGTTCATGTTCTTTATGGCATTCGGACTGAGGTCGTCGCTACTAGCGCCTTGCATTATGGATGAGGTCAAGGCCTATATTAGAGAATCGCACTGCGGGGTGGCTCCGATGGCGATCTCTTTATTATCATTTGATAAATCTGTCACTATAATCGCATGTGAGGCAACTGCTAATGATGTGAAATATCTTGGAAGAATGATAAAACACGGAAAATACGCTGTTATTAATACCACTCACACATTAAGAATTCATTTGTGCCAATTTCTACATCACCATTAAGAACAGTAATATACATACATACATATATTATATAATCGTCAAATAAATCGTCAAATATTTTATCGGAGACGTTGTGCATTCCATATCGAAAACCTGTAACTTGATAACTTGAGAACTATGTAGCTGTTAAATACAAATATTATAAAAAAAAATATTTCTATTATACTTTTTACTTTATACAGGAAAGTGTCTATAAAATCGGGTAACACTCACAAACAGCTTAGCTGTTATTGAGTGAGTATTCATAGAAAATGAGAAAAAAACATAAAGCAAGTGGCACATTGAAAAACCTACTATATAAATTTCAAGCGATATTCCCTTGAAGAAAAACTAAATAAATGTGACATGTACTTAGAAAATTATATATTAAGTTAAAAAATACAATAATAGCAGACAAAATATAAACATAAAGTGAGATAGAATATTATTTTATTTAATATCGCAAAATATAAAGTTGTGCTGCAGAATATTACAATGAAAAGGTCCGGTCTCAGCGAAGGACGTTAAAACGCGACACTGGTTTTCAGTCTGTAATACGATTTACATACAACATGTCCCCTTGTGTTCCCTAGCAATACCCTTCTTACGTGTTGTTTGTGATTCAAATACCCTGACGTTAGGAACAAGCTCAGGAAGAACTTATAGTGAGTTATTTACTTTGAATTTGTTTAGAATTGCATAGGGGGGGTATTTTCGTTTGCTTTTTCTCTAGGTCTCTATGTTACTTTTTTACGTATTGTGTCCAAAAAAAGGTAAAATAACGGCTTGATATTTTTATACTACAAGCGTATCAGGCTATTTTACAAAGTATTTTGGATTCTTACCTATATTTTCACATTCAACTTTTTTATGATAATAGCTGGAGGGTCGTCGGTACTGGCACTTGCATTATGGATGAGATAGAAAAAGACATATTTTTCTACATCGCACAGAAGAAAAGAAGTTATCCCAATTCGGCAGAACGAATTTCAACTAAATTATCTAATTTACTCGAACACGAGCCTTTTGATAGTACATAAGTCTGAATTGTTTTTTTTTCTTATATCAAAGGCTACTGAAAAAGCAGACAGGCTACTTGACTGATTTTTGACTACCAAATTTTTTGTTGTCTTTTAATTCTGTTTTAACCCGTTTATGTATCTACATGTATGAATATGGTTGCAAACATCAGTTCTAAGTCAGTTCAGCAGTCAGTTAAGCCTTTCCACCAGCAATGAACTAGTCAAATACAGACAGCCGATGTCGCTTAACTATTTTAGTTCGTCTGTAATTTGCATCTCATCGTTGCATTTAAATATGCTGTTCAGGATTTTCACGGCTGAAAACACTTCTTGAAAACAATTCTACCGCGAAAAAACATTGCTTTGTTTTCTCCTTCTCCTTTGATGGCTTTCATACACAAAGGTATCAAAACATGAGGGCTCCAACATAATTTTTAGTCAAAATATTATAGAAAGTAGACAATACAAATTTGGATACAGAAAACTTATGTAACCATTTAATATACGTATGTAATTTGTAACTTGTGTTACAAATATGTTGCTACTTCATATTGTGCTACTGTAACACACATTGTGTGCACGTGCATAGGAATGTATTTACATCAGAATTACTAGCAAGTACTAAGCGAGTTAGACGCTAACGAATATTTCAGTCCTTAGATTTTAGTTCGCCGTAATATAACGCTTTTAAAGCTCAGCTTTAAGTAAATCCACTGTGTTTAAATGAACTTTTCATGGATTCCAACTTTATATAAGCTTTCAAAGTTGGTAAGCTTGGTAATTTAAATTTTAAATATACTTGTTATTTTAACATCTTCATTATAAATATATTTATGTGCATATCTACACGGTAGTAAAGTTGGTAACCATAAGACTTTCTGCTACTGCATAGTGCACGAATTCACAAATACGGTTTACATCTAACGAGTCGGGAGCTACATTGAAGTGAAGCGAAGTATGTCGTAATCTCAAAAGCCCCGATCTTTTTTCAAAGCAATACCGGTACATGTCGAACTGTAATCGTTACAGGCACAAACGATCTTTGTTCCAGAAAAACTAGAAACCGGCAGCCTTTAAACGAAGCCATATTCGCGACGGGAAAAAAATGTAATCGTCGAAAGCTTGTCTCTTGTCTGAAGTTTTTAAAAGTTTGTCACTTGAATGCATAAAACTTTAAATTGGGTCGCAGTAAACGGCCGGTTTACACTCCGAAATATACACCGGTCTTGACACAAAATTCATGACAACTTTACGTTGGCAACTTTCGACTGAGTCGTCAGCTACCTAAATGCAAGCACGTTTTTGAACTCCGAGTAATTCGGAAGTGAACTGAAATTTTTGTAACCACAAACATTTTTGCTAAACTATGTTGTAGTATATTATAAAATATATTGGAATCAACATATCATATTTTTATGATATTTCTCCCCGTTCCAATGTTGCTAAGATCAAAGACTGACCCGTACTACTTTCTTTTAAAATATTGTCATTTTTCAGATAAAACTACGAGTATAACTTGCATTAGAAATTAATGTTTTTAAAAGCGATTAATCTGCCAACGCGCACCGACTTAAACGTTGGATGTGGGTCTTCTCTCTGAAAGAGAATTCCAGAGAGAATGTTCACATCCAAATATAGAGCGTAAAAAGGGTTGATTATGACAATAAGACATGCTTACAAGAATATTAAACACTAAAAACATTTACTGTTCATTATTCCTCACAATAACTTGTAATCGATCGCAACAGGTTTTACGTTACGCCACGGCATATCTATACTAATAAATAAAATTGTAGAGTCTGTTTGTAATATTAAAATAACCGCTTTTAACTAAATGCATATGTATGTAGGTATACATGGTACTTACATATACTGAAATAACATTTTTTACAATTTTTATCTGTCTGTCTGTTTGTTCCGGCTAATCTCTGGAACGGCTGGAGCGATTTTGACGGGGCTTTCACTCGCAGATAGCTGATGTAACAAAGAGTAACTTAGGCTACTTACATTTTTGGATTTTAGAATTATAAAATAAGGTAATGTTGCTGTCCAGTACCGCGCGCAGCCCACGCGCATGCCACCACTGCGCAGTAACTGAACAAAAACTTTATTATTAAATCCCACGCGAACGAAGTCGCGGGCACAGCTATAAGAGGAATTCATGAAGAAAATCATAAGCGAAATCAATAAGAATTTTATTAAGAGAAATATTTATATACTTCAGGTTTGGGCATCATCCCGAATGCGTTGTCAGGAGAAATGTTCGAGCCTAACGTTCGCAGCAAGGGTTGTGCGGTTGCTATAACCCTGTCCTGGTTAACAGGTTTCCTGATCACCACCGCCTTCGGATCCCTGATTACCGTAGTGGGCGGTCACGTGGGTTTTTGGTTTTTCTCAGGAGTTTGTGCGTTTTCATTTCTGTACACATTGTTTTTTGTGCCCGAGACTAAAGGCAAGAGTTTGTCAGAGATTCAAGAGATGTTAAGTAAATAAATGTATTATGTTATTCTATGTTTACAATTATTTTACCATGATTACGTTTTCGGTAAACTAGTGTCTAAATTGCGTTTGCGTGTTTCAATAGGCGAATGCAACTTAGATACAATTTAAATCCATTTTGGAAACGTACGTTAAACAAACTGATTGCGCGTTGTTACGTTTACTTTTTCAGAAACAGTATCTTTTTTACGAGCATCTGCATTCTGAATACGATATTAAGTGTATGAATGATTATTACAAATAAATTAAATTACTGATATTGTTTATATTTATTTTGTTTGGATTTATTAATAAGACTTAATTTAAATTTCATTGTTATCCTCAATACAAATTTGTTGATATCAAAACTGTTGGGTTTAGTTTCGCGCATACCTAACATTACTTGTGAAATTTCTACTAATTTATTTTGTCATGTCTCAATTGGTTTGAATCCTGAGAATGGTTTGTAATTCCCAGAACCTAATTAGAAAGCTAGTTAGTTAGTTAGTTAGTCTTCACGTGAAAACATTGTTGTTTTAAAACTATCCGCTAACTTAGTAAACGCGTTGTTAGCTATGAATTTAGTTTGCTTGATAGTTTCGCTTAAATTAATTTATTATACATAAAAATTTTGTCTCAATCTGTTACTGATATGTCTTTCGTATTTTTGCAGTTGAAAAAGTTAAAAACATAATTTTTAAAACGCCCATATTTGACGTCAATCTTTCAGTACCTACCTACGTTAGTGATGATGTCATTTTTATTGCAATAGCATTTTCTATTGCTGATATTTTTGGTAAAGTAATGAAGATTTAATATTTATTATAAAAATTAAAAATAATAATATTACAGCATAAATGGATCTATGGTGCACTTTAATTAATGTTTTATTGTTCAGTAGGCCTTCTGATATTGTAATAACGATAACCCTTCTAATATTGAGAGGAAAATAACAAAAGACTAAGGATTAATAGCTTGTCTATTAGCTTACCAGTTTTTACAAATTAAGACTCAATAACACTGATAACAACATGTTGCCGTATTTCAGCTAGGTAAGACAGAAATAGTTATTCTAACCTAACTCGTTTGTCTAACTCTGGAATGATTCTATTTACCCTTTTCAATAACAATATTTCCATTTTGTCACTATTCCCAGAAGTCTGATATTCATATGAAATACAAAGCCGCAATACCTCCAGACACAATTTGGAAAATCATAAACAGAAAAATTATTACGAGTAAACAAGTTATTTTCCGTTGAATAATTCCCGGAATAAATTCACCGGGAGTACCCGTAATACAGTGTCGAAGAAAGCACATCGTTTTAAGAATTTATGTATACCTTCCACTATAAAATGCGTGGCTGTAACGTTCAGTAAAATCTAGTTATTTTTTAGAATCCAGTTAGAATTCTAAACGAGTTGTTTTTAAATTTAACTTACATTTTTAAGTAAGTACCTATGTAGTCGACTTTTCTACACAATAAATATATTGTTTGATTTTTATGCCTGATATTTTAGCATTCAAAATTACGTGTTTGAGTGGTAACATTAAGCCAGAACAGTTCTATGTATGAGCGATTAATCGATTGATCAAAAGATCGAGACTGATCGGTCGATCGATCTTCAATAAGCATTATACAATAAATTAAACATTTTAAACATGTACTTTAGTATACATATTTACAATTAATGATGAAACATATAGATATCAATTGTGTTTAATAACATTAGAAGTATAATCTAAATTATCGGAACTGGATTTTTAACTTTGTTTACTGTATAAAATAAGCTAACTAACAAATCCTAATAGTGGCTCAAAATCTGAACTTGCACTTAGTTTATGGCAATTGGCTCACAATCTATTCCATGGTAAGGCGTAAACGTAAATAATTTATTTATTTATTTTTTATGTTTTCTTTTTTATAATAATGGATGATGGAAATGTCCTACACTCCTCTGTTTAACCATTCCAGGAGATACAGGTTAAAAATATTTATTGCACAAAACGCTTGCGCAAGTACATAATATATCTCGCGTAATGACTCCAAAATGGCGGAGAGGCTTGCTACAGCTTAGACAACTAATTGCTTGTAACAAGGCAACCACAAATCCTCTGACTAATTTCACTTCTGATTAATAACTACAATTTATGTAGGCCCATGAAATGTATGTAGTTTAATAGTCGTATACCTACTCCCTATACCCATTAATTGCTTCAAAGGTAATAACTAATGCTGTATAACTATTTATGTTAATTTATTCTTAGTCTTATTTGCTATTCACAAAGCCATTGGTATTCTCTTTGCTTCCTACTCTGACTCTAATGTGGAATGTAACATTAATAAGTCTTGTCCGTTTACATTACCAGTTTGTTTTTTGCAATTTGAAGCGCATAGGTTTTCCTTTTTGGATTCAAATGCGTTTAAGTACGAAGCCCTATTAAAACGTATATTTAAATAGCAAAATATCATACGTGCAAGTGTACATACGTGCAAGTGATCAGGTGAAAAATGGGTTGAGCCTGTGGAAGGAACAGAGAGGGGGAGCAGAATTAGTAGTACATGTTTAAATTGCTACCAAACAAACTACATCGAAGTTCGTCCAGCACGGGTCAGAAGGGCTCTGCGATTTAAGAGGAACGGGCCAGGGCCTCTTTTGTAGCCTAAGCCCATAGCCTCGAGTTCAGTACATTTTCTGAAGCCGGTTAAAATGAATATACTACCTACGACCTACATGTTACGGGTGGGCGAAATAGAAAGAATGTATGTACTTTATCTTTTTTCTTTTCTTTTTAAAATTCCCATTTACGTAGGCTATGCTGCGGCGGACACATTTAATGATCTTGCTTTACAACAATAGCAGAACTTTGCGAGATATGTATAATACGTTCTTTTCAGTTTACAGAAGTTTTTTTGAATCACGTTATTTATTCAAATGTATTTTTAAACCATACAGTGAACAGTATTCTTTACATATGGGTATACATTTTACCTATAACAACTTAGATATTACTTCTGTTTATTAAGAATAGCTCTTGTATCTATTTTCCATTTTATTCTTTTTGTTTTCTAATTATAATTTTTGAAGTAAGCAGACGAAGTGAAACTCGCGAATGCCTAATAAACATAAACGCCTACGTTTAAATCCCACTAGAAATCTCTGTGGGCGACATAGAAACAAAAGGTGACAAAAAAACTAGCAGAATGTTTTCACAGTTCTCGTGCCTAGAGGGATAAAAAAAATCTTTTCTTTAAATACAGCGTAATAATTTCCAAGAAGCAGTACATTAAGACTTATGTATATTTAAAACTGTAGGTACTTGAGAGACTTCGGTCCGTCATTTTTGACCGCGTATTACTAAAACGTACTCTGTAAAGGATGGAACAGTTATTGTCAAATCGATCCTTTATGAAGGGTTTTTACGACAGTTTAAAGGTATTCCTAAAGGGTCTTCGTCATTACTAAGTATCTCCATTAATTTGCCGTCACTATTAAAACGCGGGCAGATTCACGGTGAGTATATAGTCTGTAATATCATTAAGTGGATCCACTTGAATGAGTCCCAAAGGAAAATCACTTTTATTTGTGTTAATATTCTCGCTTAAAAACAGCTTATTGTCTGTTAAATAATAAGGCATGATTAAAAATTGTGTCGATAAAATGCGAATATATTTCAACAATGTAATCTTTCGCGTTTTACGACGCTCGGGTCGAGAGAAACGAATGTGAAAGTTATTTTCCCTTCGGATATTTTTTCTCGGTCTACCCTAAGGATGAAGTTGGAACTATCTTTAAAGATAATTGGGATATATCTTTTAAGAGAATTAAATACCCAGATTCTTGAAACGAGAGGTTGAGATAGAACCTATAAAATTTATGTTCATGATTATTATTCGCATCGGTTTCAGAGATAATACTTAGACACACTTATCAACTTAAACCCGCCCGACAAAGTTACCGTAGCTCAAATATTTTCTGACATTTTGTTCAAATGTTCAAAAATCATAAGGATGCGATCGTTCGATCGATTAATATGTGTTAATTTTGACATGAACATTAAATTATTCCTAGTCTATTTCACTTGGTTGTAATACGAAAACAAGCAATTATTTATGCATACATTAAAATTATGAAAATTTTGTTTTTCTAATTCGACTGCGCACAAAGTGAATAATTAGGGAACATTTTATTATACTCAATGCTTTATAATTGTTGTTGAATCGCATAGTCGCAAAATCACGTCTGCGTTTTGTTTCTACAATTTTCGATCTATTCTTGAAAACTCGTACTCGAAAACTCTAGTCAACTGCAATATTTCAAATTCTACTTGACCGTTCGACATTGGGACGTAAGTGACCTCGTTGGTACGTGCTTAAGGTTATTTGACAAACGCCAGATGGTCCGGAACAGTACCAGCTAGAACTCGATAAGACCTAATACTATTTGCTGATTACTGTTTCAAGGTATTTCACCAGACTGCGGCCATATTTGGCCTGATCTCGACTGGACTTTTTAGCAATTAACCAACGTTACGATCCAATATTGGCTCCGTGAGATCGAGTGATTGCAAGCGCAAATGCTGATGAGTCGATCCTATATATCATTAACTATTTATTTCTAGTTTATTTGTATGCCACTGTATGTACTGACAGTTTCTTCTATCTTTATTAATAAATTACTTTATTAAATAATTTCCCTAAATTATAACGTAAAATGCCTCTAATCCCCGAAGAGGTAGGCAGAGTGGGGCACTACACTCCACTCAGCGTTTAAGCTATGTATTTCACTAAATTAAACTACCTTTAAATAGCTTAAATTAAACAAAATAAATTTCCCAGGACTGTAGCAGGTAATAATTCTGTAGGTGCCTATCCATATTCAAAATAGGCGTACAGTTATTTACAATTAGGAATATCAGTGCATTATTTTCACATAATATAACAAAGCTGAGTCAACAGCTCTCAAATTTGGACCAGTGTTGTCTGTTTGTTCAGTACAACGATTGTTATTTGCGAACACAACAATCTTGTTTACTTAGATACAGCCTAACGTTTATGTATAACGAGGTCTATGAAACACAAAATTAATTTTAGATAACAGTACATAGATACAACTAATTCTTAATTATAACTGGCGATTATCCCTCAGGGGAAGCCTATGTCCATCAGTAGATGGAGGCTCATGACGTGATGTGATGTCTTTGCATGTAAGCGTGCTATTAAACCACTGAGTACTTCTGAAAACAGAGCCAATAAATCTTATTCTCCTTTTTGTTCTCGCCTAGCCAGGAATCGAACACGAATCTCGTATAGTCAATTCTATTAAATGTAGTGGAAAACATGTTGCTAAGTAACGGAATATATTGCCCAATAAAATTATATTAATAACTAGGAATAACTAGGACGCGGACATCTGAACTGAAACTAGAGTGGGTGCTATGGTGACCAGAAATCGGGGAAAAATATGTACATAGTACTTCACCTCGGTCTTACTCTTCATTTCTAAAGATCGTGCCCGTCCTGAAAAGGTTTAGCGAATAATTTGACGATTCGATTCCTTATCTCCTTGGTATCAATTTTGTAATGTTATACATATACGTACATACATATAGACGATTGACATCCAAACAAAAAATGCACTCGTCTTTATCATACAATAGAAATTTCTACTAGAAAAACTAAGTTAATAAATCCAATAGTATCCGACCCGAGATTTGAACTATAAATCTCTCAATCAGTAGACCAACGAGGCAGTCAGTAATATTACAAATATAGGCAACATAATATTACAACTAAAATTCACTGCTTAATATGCCCAGCAAAGCATAGAAATGTTCGTACACGCTTCCATTTAATAACTGACCGCACACAATGTCTCTATACTTTACAGATGGCTTAAAGTGTTCAACCGCGTATGTGCTACAAGCGTAGCTCGGGCTGCAACTCTACGAAACCGCTACGACCGCTACGAAACTGCTACCTACGCTAGGAAACTTATTTAGTTACTTGATTTCGCTGAAATAAATAAATATATTTGCTAAAACACATAAACAAGGAGGTGGAGCGAGTTACGGCTAAGTATTAGAACTTGAATACTTTAAACCATAAGATATGTAGTTTTCGGTAAGTTTTATCGTTAGTCCAAGATAAGCTCTCTACTTAGGAAGATTTATTCGAACTTTCAAAGAAACTAGCCAGATGGAGATTCCGGAATATAAATGGAAACTTTATACATATTTAACTCAATTTTTACTATTATATCGTCACGCCAGGTCCCTTACGGGTTACGCTAACTCTATAATAGTATAAATATCATCAGCTATCATATTTATTATAATGGAAGTAGTTAGACATTTTTAAAGCGTTTTATTAAATTCAATTGTTTCTTTTTTATTAAAAAATAACTAAGTTGAACTAACATGAAGGAAGCCGACTTTAATTGTGTAATTATACCCTATGTGGATAGCAAATGTAGTAGGAAGGAATATTGGGCATTAAATTATACCGCACAGGAATACAGGAACCACGGAGTCGGATAAAGTAAATTAAACTGTCTCACCCAGACGCTTTCGGGACGTAGACGTTGCTGGGAATGTCTTTACAGGTAAAACGCGGAGATTCTCAAGAAAGTTTGACATTGGAGGGTTAGATAAGAACCAGGTGTTTTCTTTTATCCGCTCGTGATATCGCAGTCTTGGAAATGTGACCATGTCAATGCTTTTAAATAAATCGTTGAAATAGTGTCAAGTTAATTACTAAGGAATACATTAAACGTCACTGGTGAAATGTGGAAGTGTACTACTCTTCTCTGTCCGCCTCTTCCGGAATTACAGGGGTAATTTTACGTTAACTACATTATATGATTTCATTATAAATATTAGTAGTGTTTTCTAATGAAACGTAGTATCCGCCTTAGACCATAAAAAAACTAAATAAAGATAAATACTGTTAAAAAGCTTACTCAGCTTTTTATCAGTTCGTTTGTGTTCAACTGAAATTTTGCTAGAAATTCTCCAGACCCTCGCTGCCTAAGATGTTACCCGAGAAAAGCCTATTCAGTGCTCCAAAAAGCCTTCAAGGGTCGCAGGTTATAATTATCATGTTCAAAACACGCTTTAACCTCCGTGAAAGTCTTCACAAGCATTCAGTATCGTTGTAACGCTGGCTAGGGTTGGACGTGCCATCTTCACACGTCACTGTGGGATATATTCGATGTAACAGAAAAGTTTAGAAAAGCTTAATTAAAAAAAAATAATAAATAATCGAAGTTCATTCGGAATTCGGAACTTGGAAGGGTTTTAATTTGAAAAGTCCGAACCTTTTCCGAAAGTTCCGGGCGTTCGAAAGTTTTATTTTTAATCGGAACTAAAGTTGACCAGCCAGTGCAGTTGTTAAATATTTTTAATCTGTGACTTTTATTTGTAGAGTATAGGAAACGAGTGAGTCACAATTTTAAATTTGGAGTGTCTTTGTGAAGTGTAACGAAAAATTTTAATTATATTAGTGTATAAAATTCTAAAAAAGTTCTGTTTTAAAAAGGTAAGTACTTTTTACAATATTGTATTATTTTATTATAGTATTAGTATTTAAATTTTTAAAATAATTTTTGATTCTAAATCTTAGTTGATTATATTGAAATCACGATTTTTTCTGTCTTAAAACAATAATGTAATAATAATAACGAAGAATATACTCTCATAATAAGGAAGATCCATTTATTTATGGGGATTGGAATCCAATTTCCTCCACAGATATCTGGTAGAGAAATAATATGATAACTTTTATCTATAAGACAATATCTGAGCAACTTCCGGTAATATGCCGTAATCATATCTTTTTTCTGAATAGCTTATTATGTTTCAATATTTATAAGCATTTGACTGTACCTGCTGTTCGTTATAGTAATATTGTTATTTAATATTCAAATACTTTAAACATTTTTATTTTACATACTACACTGACGTAATACATAAACGATTTTATTAATATATCTTAGCATATACTTTGGTATAAAAATACAATAGGAGACATACAAATAAATTGTGTACATATGAAATTATGTTATTTATATATACATAATATTGTATTAGATGCAAATGACAAGAGACTAAAAAAATACAGTTAATAAATACATCCTTTTTCTAATAATTTTATACGTTAATATTGTAAGCTTCTGAGGGTAGACTGTTATAAGCCGTAATATATTTTTCGTGCGCTTCTCAAAATCTCTTTGCCCTAACTTGTTTAACATATAATTTTTAATTTACCATTTATATTTAACAACTAACAATACATATGTAACAATACTACATATATGTTACTCTAAAATAAAATGACATTTAACTTGTTATCATGATCTTCTTCATCTCTCTTCTCTCTCCTTTGTATTCCCTTATTGAACGCAGGTTTCGTCTGTTGTCTATCAGTCAGAATGTTTGTTAAGCTTTAATTGACTGCCTTGTTGGTCGAGTGACTACAAGCGCGACTTCTCATCGAAACGTCTTAGGTTTGATTCGTGGAAGAACAGTATAAGGTTTTCTAATTTGGAGTTTGTCGCAGTAGCAGATGGTCTACGGCGATAGGCTCACCAGGAGGTGAGCGTAGAGGGTAAGAATGAAAGTGAGTATAGGAAAGATACATAATATATATTCCTCTGCCCACCCCTTGAAGAAATGCAGTCCTGATGACATTCGAGGTTCGATTCTAGTTGTACTATATGTGATAAAACTATCATCATCATTACCAACATCAACAACTAGCTTAACTCCACTGCTAGCCATAGGCCTCTCTGAGAGGGTGTCACGCATAATCCCACGCTGGACAAAAGTGTTGGGCTAAAGTATGTATTTATGATTTTTTGTATTGTGTTCACTAACGAATATCTGGCTACCATAGCACACACTCTGCGTAGTTAAG
>DWME01000459.1:0-33441 GCA_018244795.1 Parelbella ahira ahira | reverse complement strand
ACCTCACGTGCACCGATGCAACTACGAGTGAGCTCTAGTGAAAATAATTTGACTCTTTTAAACCTTTGCAACCGTCACCGCGTCGCCTCACGTCTCCATTTGAATAGACTTATTGTAACAAAATTTGTTTACAATCAATAGCTTGAAACAAAATGCACTGTGATTATACTCATTTCAAGAACAAACAGGCAATATACATTGGAATTAAATAATTGCAAAATATTTTTATAAAAAAAGATACCTAACAGCATATTCTTAATCTGTTGAAGCATTTGTAGTTCTTATCGATTACTTATATGGGAGGTGGTTTGTCATGAAAAACTACTGGGTGTGGTTATAGTTCTTGATTAGTTGTAAATATCTATTGATTATTAGTAACGTAACATCAGGCCTGTAATCCCAGAAGGGGTAGGCAGAGGAGTATACATACTACATCCCATGTTTCACCAGTCCTATGGAATAAGTGGTGAGCCAGACTTCGAGTCACTACTAGAAATTCAAATTAGAAAAATCCAATACAACCCGACCCGGGATTTGAACCCAGGACCTCCCGATCGGCAGTCGCGCTTGCAACCGCTTGATCAACGAGGCAGTCAATATCAGATATATAGTATTTATAGATTATTAATGTTTTGAATAATATGTATGCTCACCGGTATATTTTGACAATAGTCAATAAAAATTTTTTGATCAACACAATAATCAAAACACATATAGGAGGACAACATGGATTTTACTATGCATTAATCCAAACGGAATATTGGAGCCTGAAAATTCACTGCAGATAGACATCTGTACATAACAGCGCTAAGTAATTGGAATTCAGCCATTTAAAAAAGTCACAACCAAAATTGCACAACAAAGCCAATTCCATTAAAGTAGTGTATATGGGACTCAAGTGGTTCATAATGTTCATACTGGCAACCTTTTAGTAACAATATACTTGGCTGATATAAAATACAAAAACCGCTTGCATGAATTTCATGTTTGTGTAATTCAAGTTTAAGATTTAATTTAATTTTAATCCTATAAGAAACAGGCACTTATCCTTAGCAAGCAATTTCAATGTTATATATGGAAAACAGAGATTCTACTTTTCCCCAATTAAGGCAGGTCACACAACAGGTAAACTTATTCATACAAGTAAATCCTTAACATTATTATTATTATTAAACTTAACATAACTTACTAGCATTCAATATTTCTTACACGGACAGGCGCCAATATGGCTAAAAACGTGCATGGACCTTTAATAACATACTTTTACCTGCCCTGAATTCATTACAATTATATAATATTTAATTATACTTCAGTAACAACAATGTGAAAGTCAATATTTTAGGCACATCTGAGAATACTATGCTAAATATGTATAGATGACTGTATATATAAAATTATAAGTACAAAGGAAAATTAAGTTTCTCTTACTTAGCTAATTCAACAATAAGTTTAAGTGGACAATGCATTTCAGGGTTTACTGCTACCAACGATAGTGTGAGGTGTTTGACTGCTTGTTTCTTGTTTAGCATTGTCATCTTTATTCCCACAGTATTTTTCATCATCGATGAGATGCATGGCTTCATCATAAGTGGGAGGTGGGGGTTCTGAACTGGACGGTTGAGGCTTGCTCGTAGTGGCACTTGTTATTAAGGCATCATAGGAGGGAGGCAATGTTGCACTTGATGCTGTACGTGGAACTTGACCACCATATGCCTGCTCTGCTTGTACTGTAGCCATGTCCTGAAATGGAAACCAGAACATAACATTTAGTAGTTTTGCTGCAGATAATTTTATACATAGGTAAGTTTGGTTTTCAAATTCCTCTGTAATAATTCTCTTTTTTTATATATTTGTATAGACCAGCACTTCACCACAGCCTTCCCCCAAGTAAAAAAGTAACCTTTGATGTACAATGCTTGCCTAGCAGTTTTAATGTATTTTTAATTGTTAATGTCTTCATGGTGTTATCGCTTAACCAGAGGCACCTCACCAAGATGTACCTCTTATAGGTCTAAAACTAGTCAGCCAACACAGAAAACATATGTGGCAAGCTGACACATATCAAATCAAGTCAGTAAAAAAGAATTTTAGATTATATCAACAATTTAAATTCCACTTTATATAGGAGTCATATTAGTAACAGCAAAATGGTGTTGTGACTAAATGAAACATGCTGTTTTGTAAATTTATGATATCAATGTTTTCACTAGAGTGTGTGCATTTTTCCTTAATTGTATTCTAGATGTTGTTAATGAAACATAATCCTAAATATACAATTAAACAGTTCTACTGACTATTGATTAAAGATTTAAAACTTAAGCCCAGTGATATCAGCATCTTGACAAATAATGTTTGACTCCTTTTAAAATGTGAAATACTCAAATAAGTAGAAAATATATTTTACTGTAACATACCTTACAAGTACATGTTTTTAAATTCAAACTGTGTGTTCATTCAATCATACAAAAAATGTCACAAAATGATTAGCTGCTATCCAATTAATTCAAATTTTTTCAAAAAAATTTTTTCTTAGATGTAAAATGTAAATTATACTTAATTGTAAAATATTTTAAACATATTTAAATATTGCAAACTTATTGTATGGTGTCGTTTTATTCCATAAAAAACACACCAACTAAATATACAACACATTAATGCCTCCTTTGAACATAAATAAATGGTACTAAAAACAAATGACAAAACTTAAATGCTCATTTTATGGAAATTTTAAAAGGAAAGATTATGATGCAAATTCAAATAAAATATCACTAAGTTTGTTTTTCAAACAAATGTGCTATTTGGGTTAACATATATGTAAATAGTAAATTCATATAAATTATTACTAGTTTGTAAATTCTATGAATAAAAATTATGCAGTATTTATGATGGTGTAAGTTCTCCATAGCAACTTTATAGCATTCATTGATGATCCAGATTGATTTTATGCTTTTTAGCTAGAAGATTATTATTGAAGTACACTTTACATTTTACTGGTTACATTTACATCCCATAGAATGGGTGGTGAGCCTATTCCCATACAACAGCCACAAACTGAACATTAGGAGTGTACTACACTCCTCTGCCTACTCCTTCGGGGATTACAGGTGAGGTGCTACACTTTTTAACATTTTAATATTGTACAATGATTATTAATTTATTATCGTAAATATATAAGTAAATGTTAGGTGGCAATTTGTGTGAATTCTTTCCTTATAATAGATTAAATTTCTCTTTGTACTATCACCATATCTAAAAATTATCTGAACAATGATAAGTTCAATAACTAAGAAATGTTTTTACATTGTCCCTATTTATTTCATGCTCTGGTCTTATCTCAGAACATATGGATTTCTCTTTTTACTGAAGATATTTGTGGAAATCATACAATGAAATTGGTAGCAAATTATTGGTTTAAGATAAGCAATGTACCTCTTTTAGAGACATTTTTAAAAGGGTGACACATGGTACTGTATATTTCAAAAATTAGTGGTGTCCAGATATAAGCATACATATAAACACAAAAACACAGACACACATGTCAATAATAATTATTGACATGTGTGTCTGCATCAAGTTACTGACAAATTATTTGTCAGTAACTTGATGTATAATTTATTTACATGTTTACTATTTGACAAAAGTATAATAAAATTAAAGAACACTAAGAACACAGAATCATCAGTGTTTAATTTGTCCATCAGAATCAAATTATACTGGCAAATCCAATTGTTCACCTTCAACATTGTATTCATACAATAAATTAAACAAACAAGAACTTTTTTATTTGCGTGAAAAACATTTATCTGTGATAAAGCTGAAATACTGGGTTAAGGTTACAGTTTATTGCTCTATAACATTATCGTGAATTCGTGCTAGCCAATACGAAGCTATCTACGGAGTAAAATAACCGTTATTCTTATCCCTGCTTTCTATTTACTCAACCAATTTGCACGCAACAAATGCTCGATAAACCATAAGGAATGCTGAATGAGCTCGTGTAATGATAGATGCAAGTAAATGACTCACTCTTATTATCGCACGTTGGTGTAAGAGCATTTGTATAACACTTTTTCTTCGCAAATACAGCATACTCTTCACGGCTACCATCATCCCGGAACATATAAATATGGGTCCCACCAGCCACATGTGTCCCAAATTACTAAGTATATAGCCATCGGCATCTCCCAAGGCAAGGACGGTTATAACAGTACCTACAGAGAACAGTACCATTGATAGAACGAAATATGAGTAGCTAGTACAGTCGCACCGACCGAATCTCTGGTCTTCATCCAAATCAAAATCACGATGCCGTAGACGATGCAAATGTTGTCGAATGAAAGGCGTATCGAATACAGTGGCCATTTTAATTAATATAATTCAAAAAACCAGGCACATTTAAACAGACAACTTTCAAAATATACTCATATTTCTTTTGTAATTAAATATAGCTAGTTGCGCGAAATTGTCTAAACTGAATTGAATAATATACATAAGTCACAAGCACCAATTTTTTCATTTGCTTTGCTTCCTTGCTCTTCCACAGACAAGAATTTCTCTACATAATTTTCATATTGACAGAAGCAATAGGACAGTCAAAAAATAGAAAAATTAATGTTACAATAATAGGTATTTGAAATGTACTTTATTTTTATTTTTATTCCAACGATTAACTTCTGAACTTTCATTATTCGATACTATGTATAATACTTTGGATAGCTTAAAACATCAATTTTGTTAAATCGAAAATAGTAATAACAGTTAATGTTGCCTATTTACTCCACAAAGAACCTGGCGTGAGACTTAATAATGACTTTATTTCTACTGCTCAAGAAATCTTGAATGAAGTGTATTCCATTCAAGTTAAAATCACATTAAAGCTAAACCGATTGTGTGACGGTTTTCCAATTTTGTGGAACATGTTATACATGATCTGTCAGCTGTCACGTTGCTTTGACATTGTCATAGTCCTAAATTTACAGAATAGAGTAAGAAATTGCTGTAATGTAAATGTGAAATTGGTGACGCAAAAAGTTTATTGATGTTTTTGTTTGTTATTAGCAGCATCATTGTTATAGTAGCGATCTAATTACTAATAGATTGTAATGCAAGTGTAGGGTTTCAAGGAAAATAATTTAGGGATTTTGTTTATAGATATCCATACGTTTTAGATTCCTCATTTTTCCGAAATGGCTCGAGGATTTCTTATGTTATTATTATTTCTCGTCGCGGCAGGTAAGAATTTTTCCTATATATTAATTTTAATCTAATTACCTGGTGCCAAAATCGGGAACCTGATTTTTATGACACGTTATAATTTATCCAACTCATACTGATAGTTTGATTAACTGGTGAGAGGAGAATAATATATACGTTTTATTGAATAAACATGTGTTGATTGAAATTGTGTTTTAACTTGACTTTATACATTTTTAATCATTTGTAAAACATGAATTACGCTTGCAGCTGCACTTGATTTGAAAATGTCGGTTCGTAATGACGGGCCCGCGGTGCGCGGTTCCAATATCACCATCATAGCCACAGTGTCTGGTTACACTAGTGAGGACCTCAAGTTCGTGTATTGGGATGATGCTCAACCAGAACATCGTGCTGCGGTAATTTAATACTTAATAAAATATACATATATAAATAGGTCGCTTGAATAGAAAAAAAATCATTAACACATGTAGCTGCCTTGAATGCAACGATAATAAAATCTTAAAATTGAAATCTTAAAAAAGCTGCCTGAAGCAGAATACCTATTGAAATTAAATTGGGCAATTTCAAAAGGCTGCATTAAATTGTGGAACCCCTAAATGTTGTGTGATGGTTCATTAAATAAATCTGACTGTTTATCAGAAATATATAGATAGGTGGTTATCACAGTATGTATTTTAACTTAGCTAAATAATATCAATCTTTCACCTTGTCACACGATCATAGTGGCTTAAAAAACTTTGATACATGGTATAGCTAATAGCAGTATTGATATTGGATATTGTGGGTTATTGATTTTGAAAATTAACTCATTAGTGGTGGGCATTCATGCCCAATTGTTGGATCTTAGATGATTCCACCCAAACACAATGTGTGTTTGTTATTACAAAGTTTGATATTACATCAATTGACTGACTCCTTGGTTAAGTAGTTGCAAGTGTGACTGCTGATCGAGAGATACTAGTTTTGATGCCAAGGTATTATGTATTATTATTATGCATACTATTTGCTTTTTCTAATTAGAAATTCCTAGTAGTGTAGCTCCTAGAATAGATTTGTGCCTCGTATATGGCAATGGGCTCGCTCCCTGTTCCACAATGGGGTGTACATATACACTAGTGAAATGTATGATTGTAGGGACTTACATGGGTGATGTTACCTTTGTTATTAAATCAACATAATTATCATATAGGTACATCAATGGGGTAGCTATTGAGTTACATTAGGAGGACAAAATAAAGGTACAGACACATATCATATATATATACACTTGTCTCTTATCAGTGCACACATTGCTGATTCATTGTGTAAATGATAACTAACATGAATGTTTGCTATAAATATTATATTTATCCACTAAAACTATGTCTGTTTTGATTCTACCCTTTCATATTTGTCTTGATTTATAAAAATTACAGTTATTACCAAAATTTTCATCTTAAACAGAGATATTTTTATATAAGCTTCATGTAGTATGATTAATTTTTGTATAAATACATTTGAATAAAGGCATAAAAGGGTGAAGTGTCAATAGATGCAAATATAGAGTAGTATAGTTATGCAATAAATGTGTACCCACATTGTGATAATGTGTGAATAGGTGATAATACTTGACATCTTCTGTGAGTTAATAAGTATAAACATATTTACGTAAAATGTAACATCACACTTGTAAAAGAGGTAGGCAGAGGAGTGTAGTGTACTCCCACATTTCACCAGTTACATTTAAGTCCCATGGAATAGGTGGTGAACCTATTGTCATACACCGGGTACAATTCCAGACTTCAAGTCACTACTAGAAATTCTAAATTAGAAAAATCCAATAGCACCCGACTTGGGATTTGAACCCAGGGCCTCCTGATCGACAGTGGCGATTGCAACCGCATGACCATCGAGATAGTCAATGAAATAATTAAACTATGTAATTTTTAATTCTTTTTCATTGCAGTATGAAGAAAAATCAAATACCTCGCAATGGGTGGTGGAATATCCAAGGAACCTGTATGAGGCTCGAGATTACACTGTGAGAGTTAATTTGATGAAGAGTTTCTATGGTATCTTCTACTCGGTCACAACAGCCAGTACTGTATTTAAATTAACAGGTTAGATTTAGTTTTTTGTGTAATTTAGAATAGTTGAATTTTATGATAGAACATGTCTGACACTTTTAAGGGTCATAATAGAAACATCCTATGGAATATATTAATGATATGTTTGTTTACTATTTTTATTACTTATTTACTAATATTTCTTAATTATGTTGAGGTTCCTCTATTGCATATTTTTTGATACTCTTTTTTATATTTTTTCAATTTTTAATTTTGGGTTATATACTTTTCACTATAGTATATAACCCAGAATAATGTTAGATGTTTGAACATTATGAGCTCAGTCATATATTATAACTAATTCAACTATTTTATAAATTAGCTTAATGATAAAGGACAAGTATGCAACTACTCAGTACAATTATACTACATAACATAATATATATTTTTACAATTTTGCTGTAACAAGTTCAGTGCTTTTAATGTGAGAACGTTACATTGTTATTTATTACACATCCTAGAACAAGAAATATAACTGGAATGCTTATTATCTAGTATATATTAAAGGAAAACATGATAAGACTGCTGGCATGGAAGCTATGTTTACGATTATTATATTTCCGTTTTAAGTAGTACAGTCAATACCTGATAACATTTAATGTATTATTAATAAACATTACATCAGTATTAATTTACAATTTTCTCTATTTCAGATTCACTAAATGGGAATCTTGTATTAAAGCAAAATAACCTGGACCTAACCAACAATTATGTTGCAGTCAATAGAACAGTCCAACACTATGTGAAGCTACCTGACAATGAAATGCAATTTTTGAAAAATAATGCCTCTACCATAATCACATATTGGTTTATTGATTGCATGTATATAGATCAAACAACTGATTTCACTTTAAATTACACCTACCAAGATGTGATGAGTGATCATTTTATTGATGTGTTAGTTGTCGCTAACAACGAGCCATTGCCACCTATAACGACAACGACGACTACAACTACAACAACGACTACAACCACTACAACTACCACGACGACTACTACAACTACTACTACAACAACGACAACACCAAAACCCGAAACAACATCAGTTGTAATACCAACAGTATTGCCAATTAATGTCACTGACAACACAACACATAAAATCGCGAAACGTATGGCTGGCAAAAACACTGGTCAAAATAGAAATGCACTGAAAGATTTCATTTGCCACAACTCAAGCATAGTTCCGATTGGAGACCACTATACTTATGGACATTACCAACAGACTGTCAGTGTAAGAGGTAAGATGAAGCAGCCTTATTGCTTCACAATAATGTTATGCAATCATTGTTAGTTTTAATAATGGGTAGTAAACCAGAATGAGTTTTTTTTATTAACTAATCTTTTAACATATATTATTATTTTGTAGTTCTATACAAATTTATATATACATAGCATATTATTAACTTTTCGATATATTATTTAGTGTTTTTTTTATATTTAAATGATGAAGGTTAGAGTCAATACAATGTCTTTTACAATAATACTTTAATATTTATACCTTTTTCTTAAAATTCCAGAAGCCATATCAACTTTGAACATCACAGGAATGAATTGGCTTCAACATGGTGATCTGCTGAACTTGCAAGTGAAATACACAGGCTCACCTCCCTTCGATTACTGTGTAATGTACAAACCAGGGCAGTATAATGTCACAGGGAATGAAACCTGTATAGTGAAGACTAGGACCCTATCAAACACATTCCCCTTGGTGCATTATTTCTCTGATAGTGATCAGCATACTGTTGTTGTTGTAATCGAAAATGAGGTTGGGAAGAGTGTTTCCAGAGCGACCATTAATATTTATAAAGGTATGAATCGTTTATAATATATCTTGATAGCTAACTCTGATATTTACTTTTAAAATGTAGGAAAGAATAAGAAATATATATTGCAACCTTTTTCTCATGGCTTTGCTTGTGCATAGGTCTATATTATATTCATAACAATTGGCCAGCAGTTTGGCTGTGAAAGTGTCATTATGTAGAGATGCTTTGTGAAAAATAAAGTAGCCTATGTTTTTACTCAGTCTTCGAACTATCTCCATACAAAATTTCATCACAATCAGCCTAGTGGTTAGGCTGTTAAAGCGTAACAGAGTTACTTTCACATATTATATAAGATTAGTATGAATAACGTATTTTGATATTTGGGGAAAAGAAGTAGCTAAACATTTTTATGATTGAGGTTTACCTTGTTTTATGTAACAAAAAATTTTTCCTTTGCAGCTTCAGTCCACGCCCAGTTGTCGGTAATTGTAGTACCGGTGACGTTCTGCCTTGTTGCGGTCATCCTGGTGGTGTTTGGTGTGGCCTACTACCAACATCGCTCGAGGTACGTTTTAGATTAAATTCTGTAACTAGTGACGTTTAAACATCTCTTATCAATAAAGCATGTGGCGTTTATTAGACATCTCATGCAATATTGCATTTATTATTTCACAGTTGTTCTAATATTATTTTATTTATGGTATAGGTTTTATTTATGGTCATGTACAATACTATTTAATTGTTTCTTAATTTTTATTATTTAATTTTATTATCGTCAGAACGTATTTCATTACCGTCATGAAAAATATTATTTTATTTTTTCACTCTGTAAAAACTATTTTCACTAAGTTGAACTTCAAAACAATTTGAATGTCCACCTAAGAAACCTTTTATAGAAGATCAAAGTATGTATGGGCCTGTGTTTCTTTAGCTGAGGTGTGGCCTTAATTCAATTATTATCATTTCCATCAGTTGTCCCCTATTGTTATGCATTACCAATCATTATTATTGACGTTGCTGTAAGAACACATTATCTAGCTTGCTAGACGTGAATAATTTGTTATTATTTTTCTTAAAGGCATACTATAGAAGTGGCGGATTTCGATTTCGGTCAACAAGTGCACCTCGACTATAAGACGTTCACTGAACGCTTGCGCGACAGCTTCAGGAACGCATTCGACTTCCGACAGCGGGAAGACACCGATCCACTAACATCCGACACTAGGTACGATTCTATGTCTTAGAGCTGTATATTATATAAAGGTACTATGAATAGTTGCGTAAGGTGGTTATGTCCAAACTATTCAAACTAAGTCCTCATATTTTGTTCATGATGACCGATAGAAGTTTCTGGCGAACGTTCGTGTCTGATGTTAATGAATTTATAGCAATATATGAACTGTTTTCATTTATTGCAACAATTGCATATTTCCACCTCGAGTTGAAACTATAGTTTTTACTTATCAATTCAAATGGATATACGTAAATACACTTATCTCTCCCATATCTTTATACTTACCATTTACATTTGTTATACCCTACAATATGAGATGTGTACTTGTAATTCATAATTGTACATACATACATATATCTGTAATTTGATTGGTAACATGTAATCTTATACTTAATATTGTTGTTGAAAATGCCTATTTAAATTGGTTATCATTCTATGAAATATGAGTTCTTATAATATTTTTATATGTGAAAACCACGTAAAAGCTTTATAATCGATGAGAATACATGCAGCCCTTGCAGCATTCCACATATACTGACTGTAGAAATGCCGTTAATAATGTAAGCGTTTAAGTAATTGAATTGTTGCTGCTACATTATAAAATGCAAATATCATTTTTATAAATTTTATCCAGTAAAATAATAATATAATTGGGAATATTGTGTGTAAATCAGTCAATGCAGTATTTTTATTTCTTAGTTCTAATCCGAAAAGTAGTATCGGTGTGATGCGTCCATTATACATTGGATGAATGTTTTGAAGTTCCGATTTTCATTTACGATTTATTAACGAGTTAAATTTAATTCTAGTTATAATAAATATTTTGTCTATACTATGTATACTGTCTATTATAGTCGTAATGTATGAACAGAAATATATAAGACACTTATTTGATCATATTGTACATTTCTTGCATTGTTATTTTCTGATTTATGGCTGCCCATTGAATTAGGTATTGTTTTTTTTGGTTCATGGTATCATGGTGATGAATGATTCTATATACAGCCAGTATCAAGTAGTCTATCAAGCTGTCTCATTCACAGGACCAGAGTGACTATATGAAGACTGGCACTAATTTATATATATTTGCCAATAAATATTTGGAAAACATAACTAAATATTCCATGAAACATAAGCTATGAACTAACTAAAGGGAACCCTAAAACTTTTTTAAAATAAAAATAGTCTTTATTATTTCACATGAAAGAAATGAGTTCAACCGGTTCAGTGATTATCTACAGAAAAGAGACAAATAGACAAAAACTATAAAAATTGCGTTTTTGCGTTACAAACAGACACTTAAATATTATTTATGTATATAATATGGATAACCATAATAAATAATATATATTTGTTTGTTATATCATTTCTATAATATTAAATTTATGTTGCAGTGATATTTAGGGGGCAACAATAAAAATTAATAATGTTTATTTAACAGAAGGCTTTATCCAAGAATATATAAATATAAATGTATTATTATTATAAATGTAAGCTTTACGACAGACTGATTCATGTTGGCATTAAAACTGATTGAAATAAAATTAATTTATGATTGATAAAATGTTGTAATATTTTTTTGTTGTACTTTGTTATTGATGTTTATTTAATTTATTATTGTGCTTATATCTATTTTCAATTTTTACAAGATAAAAAATATGAAACCTGTATCAATTTTAAACACTCCCAGTTTGGCGTTCTATACAACAGGGATTACTGTGTTGTGTGAATGATAGAGTGAACGTTGTATGTAATATTATGTTCATTCAAATTCATCTCTAGCCACATCTATATTTTTATATACGTACATTGTTTTATCATGTATTATGTAGCATTACATCTAATGAAGATTCAAAGGATGGTGTAAAATATACATGGAAGGAATATTTCGTTATTTTTATCATTCATATGTTTTCGACAACATGGGTGACTTTTGTTACAAATAATACGGTAAATTGACTTCAATATGAAATTTAACAAATATGCAGTCATGTTTTGTGATATTTTAGGTTATGTAAATTAGGTATATCTACTTGTATTTATAATTAAGTCATAGGTAGGTGTTTATCGTTTCTGTACATTAGTAGCTCAAAACTGATGCTTCTTTTATTTGTACAATAGACAGTATTTTGAATGTAAAAAATAGTAAATGTGTTATGACTGACTGAAAACATTAAAAATATAGCAGTTGATTCATTGTCTTTCAATTATAAGATGCGATTGCAACATTTTGGTGTATATCATGTTTAATTATTTACAAAATTTTCTGTAGATAATAGATGGGCACAGTAACGGCCAATGGAAATGAAGAAAGAAATTTTTGCTTTTTGTTTTTTTTTCTGTCATTATCACATGATGTCAATACTGTGATAGCGAAATTTAATAACCAAGAACAATGAATGAAACCAGTTTCTCATGTAATAAATATGATTATCAAGGTGATTAATAAATTAGTGTTACGCTTCTGATGTATAGACTGTATGATTGTAGCTGCAATAAAGTGTTATTAAAATGTTGTATTTTCTTTTAACGTTTGAATTGACATTAGATTTTTTTGACGTTTTGATGACATTACTTTGATATACATACATGAGGACTGATAAAATATCGAACCAATGGGAGTTCAATAATTATGAATTTCCAAATTTGACAGTTGCTTGCAACTTCTTTTCATAGAGTACCTACATTATTGCTTTCGATAACGTTCTGTGAGTAATAGCTGCACAATAACAGCAAGATTGTGTATGTTGGGAACTGTGCACCCATTACATATATTTAGGTAATAAAACGTTAATGGTAAACGCCTTCTCACTAAAAGGGTTAGGTGGTTAATGAGTCTATTTTTATGCACGACTCTGTTCAGCGTCGTCTGTTAGGGGCGAGTTGGAGTACTAATTTAACTCTGAGCTCCGTAAAGTCGTCATGGACATTAAAAGTATCCGTTTTGCGCATTTCATTAAAATTTCAACTCGCTAAGCGCGGTCTAGGCATATTAAGTGGCTTTTGGGTTAAACCTCTTATCGTGTTACGAATACATGAGTACTGTTTTATTGGAAACCCCCTCAATCCCAACACCCTATAGAAGAGGCGTGGGCTCGTATCTGTTATGTATGTTTTTCAGATTTTGAAACTGAATTCTCGAAACAAAAGTTAGGATATAATAGGAATAACATATTGATTAGAGGATATTTAGAAATAATTTTTGACGTGACAAAAGGTACATACGTTGTTATTAAATTTTTTTGTGTTCTTTGTCTTTAACTCTTTAGAAGGCTAGCGGGTTATCATTTAAAAGCGAAATAAACGTCTCAGGTTTAGGTGATAATCTGTGACAGTTTTTGTACCAAACAAACCGTTCTGAACTATACCCATAAACTGCTTCTAGTGTCTCAAGCGGTCAGTCGCCCATTGCCCGCATTATCAGCTCTCTCAAAGGTCTTCTTGAAAGCGACCCTTGGTTAGTGATTTGTTTGCTATAATGATTGACGAAAACATCGTCAACTTATTTAAGTTGCTCTCAGCGAGATAACTTATTGTCTTAAATTAGTGTAATCTTGTTTTCGTAAATTAAAGTTAAATATACTTGTCATAGAAGGTACAACGTTCGATCAGTTAAATATTAACCAATTATAAACCCCAAAATGTGAGAATATAATCATACATCTATACAAGCATTCAGTATCAACTAATGGAGATTGTATTGATTGAAGTAATCGTACGCAGTATTAGCTAGAACTAGGTTATACGCTTCTGTAACGTACAATACATAAGCAGACAATCGCTGTGAATCAATACGTTGCATAATTCTCGGAAATGTTTCGAAATCAGCATAATTGGCAATATATCGAGAACGCGCAATAAATTTATCGTAATGAGACTGGGCCGTCTTAGCTATGTTATAATTCTGTGTAGGTTTGTTATCGATCTACTTACGTACCCCTCACAGGGTTGCTGCAAATAGATTATAATTATAATTAGAATTATTAAATAGATGAAATCTAAAATGGCGGCGCATATCACACACACACAGTCATGATTTCTCCTTAGACTTGCATATGTAGGTTCGATGTAAAAAAAAGTTTTGCTCAGAATTTGCTATCACGCAGACATATTATTAATAATATCGATTTGTTAACGAAGTGCTCAGTTAAAAAAAAAATAGCGATGAAGTACCTTATATATAGCAATATAAAACTATATCGAATTAAAATTTTTCGTTTCTTATATTACAAGAGTCTCAGGTCAAGGCCACATTTAAAATTTTCATATTAAGTATTCATTTTATTTCATTTATAATTTTCATTCAAACATTTTTTAATGGTACGCAGCGCAGAGGGCTTGATCTCCGGTTGAGCAAACATATCTGAATTACGAATTGGTTATCTGTTCTGGGTGTTGGCAAAACTGTTGAAATACGTTTCAATACATTATGGTATATGGCTATGAGTGTAAAAATCGTTAGGTACTTATTTAATATATTTAAAAATGAATATGGGAAGTAAGTTAAAATTCCAATTATAGAATAATATTATATTAGTCATTTTAGGACTCGAAATAGTTTTTGAAATCATAAATGGTAATACATATAAATCGTAATCATAGAAGAGTAACTGCTACAACATTGTCGGCAATTACCTATAATTTGTGTAGGTAGGTGTATATATCTAAAAATGGAACCCCTTCCACTGTAAACTTTGTCTGATACTTTGTTCAAATAATAGGCTTCCTGTTATAATGATATGACGTACCATAACATATTATGAGTATGTTCTTGAGTACCTATTAATGACCTTTATAATGAATATGTAGGTACCTACTGGTAGAGATCGCCACCAACAAGTGAATCAACTTCTTTGATTGATGAACAATGAATTTCTTACATTTATATTTCCTTTCTAAGTAAGTATTGTGATATTAAGTGTAGGTAACAAAGCGAAATATAAATATTGCTAATATTTAAATATATCAAAAACGGTAGTGTTTCAGGCTAAAATGTATTTTTATAATCGATAAAAGTAGAAATTATTAGAATGGGCCGCTATTTTAGATTTGACCCATATTGGCAAAAGGTACGATTTTCTTTAAGAAATTGTAAATTTAAATTCCAAAATTTGCAGTTAATAAATTGTTTCTTAGTTTATAACTTATTTATGAACTGGGCTGAAGGATGTTTTGAATTAGGTACTTATCAAAATTTAGGTACTTAGTTGATATTTGAGTTCATTATCGTGTTTGTTTACCCTGTAAAGGTCAGGATCAGAATAATATTTGTCGTAAATTTAGATACCTATGTATTAAAACAAAATACTTGGATACCACTTACACGAGAGAATAACTAGAAAACTAGCTGTCTTTATTTAATTAACAACAAGAAGATATTTATATGATTAGTCATTTGTAAAATAACTGGGTCACTATATACGCGTCAATAAATGTTTTGTAGTCATGCGATGTTTGCAGAAAATGTTAAGATATAATCAGTTTTAAATGCACAAACTTTTATGTTTTTATTTTAATTATGTTACAAATATCATATAATCACATTACTATATATTGATTTTACCACGTGATAAATATGAATTTTATTTATACATCATTACTTTAATACACTTTATTTATTTAAATTTACTAAGAAATGTTATGAAATAGAACTTACAAGATTATTACATATCGAGAACAAATGAATCAGGACAGCAGAGGTTCTCCTGCAATTATAGAACTCTCGATGCCGCAGTGATCTTGTCCGCGAAGAATTTTAAAGAAACCGTTGTCTCCCCAGTCGCTATTCCAAGAATTTGCAATAAGCCAGTATTTATTGCCATTTTCCACACCCCAGCCCATAATCTTAATTGCATGTCCACCAAGAGCGTCACCTGCAGTGTGTTGGTACACACCACCCTTATAGTTAAGTAAATCTGAGTATACTGTAAAAGCGCCTTCAACTGGTCCATTTTTGAATAGCTCCGCTTTAATGTGATCTTCGCCACCTCTGATAGAATATACGTGTTTCCCGTATTGTTTGTCCTGTTTATAAGGAACGTTGTAACCATCTCGACACTTCTTTTCGCATCTGGGAGTTTTCGAGTCACCACTGCAAGGCATTCTGTCTCCCGGTATGTGATGTTCACAAGGTGGTATTTCGTAAGGCACACATCCCTGGGTTGCGTTGTAGTTACCGCCCGATACAACTCCAAAATGCTTCCAATACTCCCACGCGAGTGTCGGGATACCTCCATTACACCCCAGTCCACAAATAGGGCAACAACTGAGAAGATCTTCAGCCGAGAAGTGGAAATGTTTCGTGCCGTTCGAATATATGCAAACACGATCTGTCATCGCTTCTACGGCACCGAACGCCCAGCAACTTCCGCAAGACCCTTGATCTCTAATTTCCGTTAAAGTGGGACAGTTCGGCCATTTCTCTCTTGGATCGAAGTTTTCAGGGAGACTTTGTATTAGTTCAGAATCGTGGAGTTTTCCTTCGAGTTTCTGTATGAATGAATCTTCCATTGCACCCATGAGTATCTTGAGATCTTGGATGTTGGAATGTGCCGGGAAGTTTCTTCCCGCTTTCCAAGTATTTTGCTTCATATTAATTAAGTCTATAAAAGTATCAGAGAGCGGGTGGGGCTTCGAAATATCCGCTGATACGGCGGCAGCGCATAGAAGCGCGCACGCTAATTTCACAATAATCATTTTTCTTTTTGTTTTCTCGTGGATTAATAACTGGTAACGCGCTGAACAGGCGACCGTTGCGCGTTAACTGACGGACCGCGGAGGGCTCGCGCTCATGCGCTGGGTAATTACGCCTCGGACCGCGATACGACTGCGAGACAGCGCTCGATCGTGCGTGGTGAAGGTTAATAACATCTACGGCTAGCTATAGTACGCGAAACATATCGTTACTTTTGTTAATCATCAATAAATATTCGTTTAACAAATGAACGATTCTATTAAGAGACTGTTGACATTATTTTGTAACAAAACTATAATATTATTATTATTATAGTTAATTATTTTTGCAGTGTAATAATCTGCAAGAGAAATCGTTTAACATTGTAGTTGTCTTTGCACCACTAGCAAATGACCAAATAGATTGTTTATAATAAGAGTCTTATTTGAATTGAATATTTTTAATTTGTTGCTTTGTTTACATCGCCTTTATTACTTCATTTATCTAAACTAGCACTACTTCTTTAAAATGTTAGATACGTTGAAAGAATCAGGTTACACATCTGCGGTACATACAGACTAGATCGGGGGGGACTATATACCTTGTTATTAAGTACATACCTATATCTGTACTTTTTTATTTGAAAACGTTTTGACTGTAAAAATATATATAACAAAATTTTACAAAGTGACAATTGATTTATTTGTAAAATACTACTCGTAGGTACTTATTGAATGTAAAAGAATACATTGTGACACATATTATAATTAGTACAAAAAATCTTTCATTATAACACGTAGGTATACATATGTACCTATCAAGTCACGTGTCATTCTTAATCACGTCAAGATATATATTATATTTATTTTAAGATAAATCTAATAATTCGAAGGTTAACGACTTCGGGTCAAATGTTTTGTTATCAACTTTGTTGTTTAAAAAAATATACATGAATTTATTTATGTACATATGCCATTGACTAGGGTCATTGTTCAGAAACGTGCCAAAATAATTTCGTTGTAGCGAAAATGTAGTGTAAAAAAATGTAGCTGTATGAATGTATATTATATTGATACAAAAGCAATAAAGCATAAACACAGTTTATTAGAGGTCTTTATGTTTTTAACACTTCATACATTATCTGCATAGTTTTTTTGTAATGACTATATTGTAGATATTAACGTTGTTCCGAAAAATTGCTTACATTACACGAATTTTTCTGCCCGTTAAGTATGTAACTTATTTACATACGCGTGATTTTCGCATTGTTTGATAAACTTTGAAATACGATAATAAAATTAATGGCATTATTGAAATATCATTTTCCTTGTTAATTATTATTGTGAAGTCTTGATAACAATATATCACGCATGACTATCAGCTTCTCACATCCTGTGATTCATGGAAATATTTACTACTGCGTAGTACATCTCTTCTATCAGACGTGGTTTTATACACGTACAACCGTAAACTTCACTGTTTTCCTGCGCTTGCGCAGATGAAGGCATAAGTTTGTCACATCGGGGACCAAACGTTTTGCCAGAAGCCGTCCAACTCCGGCAACTACGCAAGCTATAACTCGAGGTTCTTATCGGCCCTGCTATTATAGCCGTTGCGCAATCTAATATAGCTTTAGGGTTCCATTTCCACCAAGGTAGCTACGATACACTGCGATTAAATGGTCGCCAGATATATATGAGATATAAGTATAGGAGGTTGCACCATGGGCTCTAAAGATAGGACAGAACCACGCCTGAGCTCCTAAGTTAGAACTTAGAACCCCTTGCACCCATTCGAGTGCTTGTTCTGTTTTTAAGCGTAACAAATATCTGTTTAATTATACATTTAGAGATGTACCTATATATATACATTAGCTGAAGTGGCAGTAAGCTCGTCTTATCGACAGAAAAAGCTTTAAGTGTTGGAGTAGATTAATTCGAGAATGGAGACCGCAGTCCACCAAACGTAGTGTAGGGCGCCACCTAGCTAGTTGGGATAATGAGCTGCGAAAAGCTGCTAGCAGAAGCAGCATGCAGCAAACTAAGTAAACTAAATAGGGACTGCAGCGGTGGACTGTAACCGGCTGATAAGGACGATGATAAAGATGTAGAATTTAGTGGACTTAAAAGGTGAAATATTAATATTCCTTACGGTGTAAAAGCAAGAACAATGTGCTATAACAATGTAAACCTTTGGAATGGGCTCATTTAAAAGAACATAGCCACTTACTGATCCGTTGTAATGATGTACACGGAAAACATAACACGAGCAACCTTAATGATTGGCGATATGCGTGGTAATGCGTGGATTAGGGGCGAACCTTGTCCATTTATCCCTTCTTTTATAGGAGGATTTGCTTCTTTATTCTCTTATTATAACCACTAACTACAACATTATTCCATATTTATGCGCCCGTTTCCCATTCGGTGAAGCAAAAGATTCTAGCTGCCCGTACTTAGCCGGGTCTAACACGTTACATGCAGTAATTCCTTTTTGTTTTAATTATTGCGCAGAAAATATAAACCTGGTAAAACGTAACACAGTAATGTTTTCCTTAAAACAAAATCTGTATTGACGTCAAAATGTTGTGACGAACTTCAACATAAAAAGTAACCTTTCGGGATAATTGTCTCGCTATAAAATAATTTGTATCGAAAAAATGATTTCATTGAATAAACCAAATTAATATTTCAATAGGAATTTAAGTGATGTTTTTTGGATACAGTGAATGTACTGACGGTTTAAAAGATTCAACTACAGTCGATTACAATTAGGAGACTACGTAACAAATATATAATTAGAAAAAACAAATACTTATTAAAAATAATTAAATTGCACTTGAAAAAATTCATTAGGTCTCTTTTATTGACCCTTATATCATCTGCTGATAAGTAGTCTCTTCTACTATAAATGGGAACTGTGTGGGCTAGTTGTTTACCAAAACACATGTTGCATCAGAAATACAGTATGAATGCAATATGCAGTGAGAAATTTATGAAACTATCAAAATAATGTACCTACTTGGAAATACGTTACCGCATTGAAATTGTTAATTAAAAAATAATAATAGTGAAGGTTGTTAAAAATAAAAGGAATCCATGTGTAAAGAATGATTCAAATGCAAATTTCGCAATAACGTATCGATTACAATTTCTATGAAGCCCTTTGTAATTATCTCAAGGTATTACAAACTTCTGACAACTGTCGCTGTACTTGATTGACACAGCCCGATTCGCATAATTTAATTTGAGAGAACATTTATTCTACTTTTGTGATTTTCAATTACGTTAATTTTTTGCTGTAATTAACATTGAGTTAATAAAACTTGTATGAAATTTACTTTTAATTTTTGTTTTATATTTAAAAGCAAGTGATATTTCTATTCATAAATCATGTACAAAATCACAAATACA
Source organism: Parelbella ahira ahira (assembly GCA_018244795.1). Taxonomy (NCBI): domain Eukaryota; kingdom Metazoa; phylum Arthropoda; class Insecta; order Lepidoptera; family Hesperiidae; genus Parelbella; species Parelbella ahira. The sequence continues at coordinate 13,033 of DWME01000459.1, read as the reverse complement.
AAAACATTTAGGTACGGTTTTCCAACCAAATCTAATGTGAACGTAAGAGATGAAGATGAGAAGTTTTATAGACGTTTTTTATTGCAAAGAAAACTACTTAGCAATTATTTTTTAAAAGGTATTGCTAAAATTTTACTTTTAAACTCAGGTAGGTCTCATGAAAGTACGGTTTATTGACGTAATTTACTTAGTTATTTGTAAAATTTGCCTCATAAACATTTGCAAGCGATGAAATTAATTTATTAAAACAACACATTTGTTTTGTTTTTTATATTCCTTTATAAAAGTTTCAATATCCTCAATTTTATACGCCTAGCTAAAAATAAAAATAGCGTTAATCAATTTCGCGATGTATGTAACGAGACGTTTTAAACACATTTCGTTTATTATTATAATTCCAGCTCATGCAATTACCAAAGCATGAGTGATATTGTAACAATATTAGCAAATGGGAATCACTACATCATTTGTTACATCATTAGACGCGTGTAGGTGTGAGGTGAGAATAAAATTAATATCTCCATGCGAACATTCATTAGTACACATCACAGTAATTATTCTAACATATTTGGTCGATTTATCTTTCGAAGGCCAAAGGGTAAGTTCTTTTGGCACGACTTAGTTGAGGTGGTTTTGTTCAGAATCAGCGCCGAATGTAGGCAATGAATTTCCTAACGTCTCCGCAGTGTGTGCTTTTAATGGCTTTCTATATATTTTATACGTTCATTTAAAGTTTAAAATATGATTAATTCGTATAATTTCTACTATACGGGAAAAGCTTCTTCCTGTTTTAATAAATTGATATTAAAGTTTTTCTGTACGCTTTCTAATATATACTTAGTTCGTTTTATGGGTCGATAAGTGACACAATGCGACTATGATTACCTAAATTTTGTTAATATTTCTTGGGGCAGCGTTTGGACACGTTTAAGATATATAATTTTTATTAGAAATATCTTACATTTAGTCTTTGGCCTCTTTATGGAGCAGGTAGCCTAAAAACCTCAAATATGTGAGTTGGGCCTCACCTATTGTACTAAGAGAGCTAGTTTATTGATAGGCACGGAGAGAGACCGTGGTCAGGAGTCAGTCGTTAATAGGATGCGGTGGTACGGTCTTTCGTATTCAGAAGACTAAATAGATAAACAAATGATTTCCGGAAATATATTCATCTAGCCTTTTGTTGCGTGGTAGGTCGAGCGAGTATTTGATTTTATTGTGCGGGTGAATTGTAACAATTTGTCCGCCCGCAGGGACTCCGCGCCTGATTCCTTATTCTTTTAAGACGAATTTCGAGAGCTGACTGCATCGACGTTTTAGATTTTCAACAGTAAAAATGTTTATTTGGTTTACCGTTGAATAATATTTAAGCTACTGTAGACTTCTCTGAAGGTTATATTTATATCTTTAATTTTTTTTACATTTTCTATACAATTTATACTTAAATTTAATTATAATACGTTGCTATTGTTGTACTGAATTATTTTTTTAAGAAGAACATTTATATATATGTATTTGTTACACGACAGGGCCTTTTTGTACGGATTGTTACTGTGTTAACTTGGCATTTCAATACAAGATCCATTTTATTTGCTCTCAATCTGATAATACTTAACCAACAGCCTCGGAAAAACACAGCTTCGAAAAATGTATAGATATTAGTAATACAGTTTGCATAGGATTTGAAAAGAATTCCCCTGACAATAAAGTTTAGAACGGAACACGTTTTGAGCATAGCACGTATTATTAAAGACATGCAAAGTGACTTGATTTTAAAATCGAAGAAAGAGATTCCCAAAATAAAATGGTTCTGGCTTATTTTCTGTTTAGGCGGTCTAATGCGTGCAAGGCGGCTACAGTACAATCTTGTTAGCATTAAGCAATAGTTAGGTTTAGATGGGAAAATATACGCTAGAGATAGAATAGAGAAATAATCACTATAATTACTCATAGTTTGTAATTATAGTGGTTATATCTTAGTTTCACAAGTTAGGGAGTATTTCTATATGCACTATGTGTCTTCTGACAAGGGAGATAATTCAGTAAACATCATAGATATTTTTTTAATTTTTTAAATATTTTAAATTTAAAAGAAATATTCTTGTTTAAGGTACATATATGGAATACAAAACTGTAGTAATTTGTAAGACTGTCTTAAATGTAATATTGCAGTTGTTCATAGTATGTAGCTATCTTTAAGATAGAGCCGTTTCTGCTTTCAGATGGAGGATTAGATACGGAATGATTATTCCATAAGCGTGGGATATGTCAAGAACATCTGCCTGGCACACCCTAATTACACGAGGAACACTTCTGTAAACTTCCAACATAATGTATAGCAACTAACTTCGGCATAATTGATTCATTTCGGTCTAATTCGTTATCCTATCGCATTCTCAACGTAAAGGTTATGAATTTTATGTATCATACAAGACTATGAAAAAACTGATTTGATAATTTAAAAAAAACATTAATTTTATATATTTCTCTAGCATAAACTATTTTAAAAATTCTACTTGTATATGTACTTAGATAAATAGCACTTGACTGTTTGACTGTTTGCCTTTATATATACTTACTCATATATTATGCCATGTTTATGAGAACTTTTCGAAAGTTCTAAACATGTTAATTCTGAAAGCTGATAGACATGGTAAAGATGTTTTACCGCGCGTCAAGTAAAATTATAAATAGTAGTTATGATTTGTATAAATTTGTAGTTTAAGATACCTACATATATTTAGGTGTAGTAATCGCGATATTGCAGAGATACGAGTGAATCAGCCATTCTAGTAACAGGGTCCGAAACAAATGATGTAAAAAAGGATAGTTAAATCCTTATTTTGAAAATAATATACCGTAATTTTTATTATATGGTACGTCCAAATAACTACTAACATTTAACTACGAACATAGTATTTTTTTATTTATTTTTATGATATTACCAACAAGCTTCTATGTTTTCTGATAAAAATATGGGAGGCTTATAAGCGGTCTATGTAGCGAAGAAAGCTAATTTAAATACTCTAGTGCTTGCGGAAATTGTTGTTTAATAGAATCGATGTAGACTCTTAGACCGGGCTGCTAATATGCGCCTTAAGTAAAAGTAATGAGTTCCAGGTAAAAAATATATATATCTACCTACTGATTTTGTTATTAACGAAAAATTCATAATGTTTTGGTGCTTTCTGTTTACCTCGTAAAGAGCCTGGCTTGAAGACATAATAATAATACTCCGAAGAGATAATTAATGTTCGCATCGCCACCAAATTATTGTTTTCTATGTTACATAGCGTTCATAATGAAGCCGTCTTGACGTTTGCACCCCTCAGGTGGTTAATTGTCTAGCCAATGACTTATCCATGAGGGTGCTTATGGACGAGGCCGCATCTGCGCCCTGTCACTAATTAATGAACCAGGCTTCTAGTAAACATACACTAATTTTTGGAGGTTTTCACAGAACTATCAATATTTAGTCCTATCAACATATGTAGGTATATTAAATTAGTCATAAATGATTTTCTAAAAACGATCGAAAAACTAGTAATAATTATTATTATATTTGCAATGAGGTCTAAACAAGTCTATGTGCTTTGTATCCCTAATTAATTAAACAATAACTTTCAATGAAATCTCAACTATGTTATAAACGAAACTGTTTATACTGAATTTGGTAATGAAATTTTCTTCGCTTCGTACCGCGGGTGTTTTACTAAGACGAATCGCATACAATTATAGAGCTTATTAGCTGTCCGCTTTAAATACTCTAGACTGAAAATGTTAATAGAATTGTTACAGTATTATTACAAGCTTATATTGATTGAAATATAACAACAATGTTTCACAGTACGAGATAATAATTCAGAGTTCTTTTTCCCGTAGTCGGTGGTTTTGACACAATAAAATAGCTTCTGACGTGTGAACATCTGCAGGCTGTCATGCCATAATTAATGTGTTCCCTCACTTCCCCATAGCACTGGCTGATTTGATTAGTTACTAACATTTAGGAAATTGTTACTGCTGATGGCTTATTCATTTATAATATCTTAGATTCGCACGAAATAATATAGATTGACGCGCATTTAATTAAGACAAAATTTCGCGAACGTTACGGGTGAAGTTAGGTAAAAGTAAACGGTCTAAAGTAATACAAGGGATTTTATATGGAAAGTATTCTAAAATGTAACTTTAAACAAAACCTTTTCATTGCCATTCAATATAATTTTCTTATTATTAATACTTGAGAAACGTCACTCACAGATAATATACTTATATACTGTGTCATTTGTTCGCAATAACAAATGTTAATGATAAAAACAAACCAATTTCCAGAAATCATTCAGTCGTGAATCAAAGCTCAGTTATAGATTTTTACCGTTTTCTTGTAGCTACACAAAAGTAATTCATTTAGTATTTACATGGCAAGTTATTCATGCTCCATATTTATATCAGTCTGTAACGGTAGAGTTCAACAACTCAATTGTTGGTGAGTTCTTTCTACTGTAAGCCGTGATGACGTTATTTTATTCCGGAAAAGGCAAACGATATTGTTCTGCTGGCGTCTATAGTGCTCCTGATCCTTGGGGGACGGTATCCAATTTTACACTGGCAATGGCAGTTTCGGGTTTTCGACGAGAGTTGGTGTTGGTGAAGACAGAATTTTACAATACAATGCAAGACTGTTATCTGTAGAGTATTGGGTTTGTCATATTTTGACTATATTGGTAAGGTTGTTGGCACATATAATTACATACATTGGCACATACATATAATGGCAAGCATAAAAAATACTTCCATTTAAACCGTTATAGCTTCGTAACTTCATAAGTCACAAACAGAACTCCATGAAATGTTTTTATCTGAAATGTGTTTTTATCATTTTGAAAAAAATTGAACCAGTTTTTGCCACGACTTCGCTGCAATCTGGGGTAGCTTTGGAGAAGGCACACTTTATGCGCTAATCGGTCTATTTCAAAAGATTGGTAAGTTCAACTGATGCATAATTTAATCATTACAGTTACACACGAAACATTTAAACGTAAACCCTTGAAAATAAACATTTACTACCTAAATTAAAATGTTATCTTACCAATTTTAATACCAATTTTTTTTCTCTAGATTCGTCTAGTTTAAGATAACATTTTCAAGTTAATTAACATAACATAACAACATTAACATATTTAATTTGGATCCGACATGCTGTTTTCCAGATGATGACAATTAAAAGTTGGCTAGTCGTGAAAACAATAAAAAAAATATATAACTTACTTTTTTTAATAACTTACCATTTATATTTCACCAGTAACATTTAAACCTGCAAGTTTTAAACTACCTAAATATATAATGTAATCCTCGTAAAAGAATTTCTTCTTAATGCTGTTCAAGACTTGACCTGCGACATCAGTTCATGTTATTCTAATGAGTCTCGCCAACTTTTAATACAATGCACCAAACTTAATAAAGGACACTGCGATTTTGCGAACGATAGACTCAAGAAAGAGGACGATTTGCATAAAACAATTGAAAATTTTATTGCATATTCTCATAAAAAGCGTTTGAATTGCGACGTATGAATTATGAATGTTAAGAAATTGGATCTTTTTATGTATTAAAATTGTTTCATATTCATTCATCGTAACACGTTATGACACCTTTAAGTATGTACGTTAAAAATTTTGGAACAAGAGAGACACATGTTGTATTGCATGAGTGTTCCGTAATTTTGCTGTTAGTCGAATTTACATATAATACATAGTTATATATTTATGTATAATTACATAGTTATAATATGTAGTTCCAGTTCAAGGAATTAACATGTACCGATTTGAGTAAGTATGGGCTCATAGCGAAGCGATTCCGGTTTTACGAAATCTACGTCATACACTAGGAATTGTAGAAATGTAATGAAATACAATAGATGTTTGTTTCATTACGTTTTGTTGTTTACAATATCTATTATCACAATAAATTCCTTGAAACAAAGTTACAACACACACATACACACACACGCATACACCCACACACATACGCATATACTTACATATATATATTTATGCATATAACTATTTCAAAGAATATTAAACGTTAATTAAAAGCAGACAAACGAAAAAGACACGAAATTTTTTACCGAGTAGGTACATACAAAGCTGAAATGTTGTATTTGATGTACGAATCTGAGTACACGGAGCTTCTTTTACATTTTTATAAAATAGGGAAAAAAAACGATATACTGTTACGACCAGAGAGAATCAATCTCGGCGGCACTAAGCAAAGATGTCTCCCAGACTGTTTACTTTCTGTGGCCCGCGTTCACAACAGATGTTTGTATATGTACCTACGGTATTGTCTCTTGCAAGCTGCTTTACATACAATGTTTATGTATTATTCATTTTAACCTTCTCACTGATGAAATGATTCATTTTTTACTCTCATTGCATCACATATAATATGTCGCTAATAGTTGCATGACATCAATGGGTATGAAAGTGAAGACAATAGTTATTGCACGAGCTAAACGTTGCTAAGCAACCGGAAATCGCAACAAGGCGGACCAAACGTTATAATGATAATCGAAGAACGCTCGAACGCTCGAATCGAAATAAATAACATTTACCATTTCATGTTCAACTGATCAGATGGCTGTACGTCACAGTTTAATATTCGATTCAGTTCAAATGCAGACATCAAGTGACCTATTTTGAATGTGGAAGTTGATCAAGCTTTGCCAGAATACCTAATATTCAACAGATATATGTACACACACCAATCCTCTACACTGAAGTTAGGGCGTTTGTCATCGATCCGCTATAACCTTACCGTCAAAGAGCACGTTTCGGCGCAGAAATAACAGCTGCATAAAAGTAGGGGAGCGTCTTCGCTCCCTAAATATCCGGTCGGGGAAAATTGCCCGTTGCATTGCCCTGCCGATGTTATTTATCAAAGAATTTCCCCAAACGGTTGTATTTTTTTATTTTCCCCCTTATTATTTTTTGTTTGGCATCTAATAGCTGAATCCCTTTATGAAATTAATAAATAATTTTAATATGAAATAACTCTGTATTTTTGGAATGAAGTTCCTTAATATTTAGAGGGATGAGTTTAAGTAGCAATACGTGCGAGATCAAATATGAAAAACATTCGAGTGCCGTTATAGAGAAACTTTTTCCTAAGATTATTTAGATACGTTGTTACAAGTATGGAGTTAGGTAAAAGTTGGAGTATGTCATATCTTATAGTAACTTTTAACAAGCTTTCAAATCAAAATTCCACAATGAGCAAATTTAACAATGTACATCGATTCAACGACAGTAACTCCGCCAAATCCATGAAAATGAGTTCAAGTAGTGACAGCAGTTTTCATGGTATTTCAGCTGTATTTCTAGGCGACTCGCTACAGGCCTACCATTGACAATTTTAATGGAAATATTTCTGTTGTCCTTTGAATTATTAAAAATATAACACGTTACACTTGTAGAACTGTCCATTAAAATACTTTGGAGAAACTGTAAACTAGGTACAGTAGCTTTCTTATTTTAAAAGGAGATCCGCGTCCAACAGTGGAACTACATATTATAAAACCGTTGAGAAGTAACGACAAAGTTGATTTTATTGGTTGGCATTAATGTTAGAATTTGCACGGTTTGATTTCAAATACAAAATAATATCATCTCAAACATCGCACTTATGTTACCTAATGATTATTTTATCTAGTAGGCACCTAAGGCATAAAAAGTCTTCAGTGAAGATCGATATTAAATTTATAAGTCTTAAGTTTTCGAAGACGAAAAACTGATTTCATTTTTCCCTCAATTTGCTTTCAATTCGCTCGCTTTACTCCTGTACAGTTCGTTCAATTTTATTTCTGTTTCCTCCTATTTTCTATGTTATGTTGTTTGTCCAATTTCGCCTCCCACAAAATTTAATTCTTTCAGATTTCTTCGAAATAACTAAGATGAATAATTCATATAGCTCGTCTATTGAACGTGCGATCGCCTCCGCCATTTTCTTTGTAGGTAGCTGACGGGGAGGAACTCGGTGTATTCATACACTGTGGCTTTGTTCCTTACAAGTTACGTCCAATATTATGCTGTACGTTTTGTCTATGTGCACGGCGATTTAGAAAAATAATTCTGCGGGGAACGATGCGGCAGCGTTGTTCGGTCCCTGCAAGTTTAAAAGAATTTGTTACGAAACATTTTTGATAAAATGGACCTCACGGAGACAAACAAAATAAGTACTTGTATTGTGGTAGGCGTGTCCCTATTTACAGTATATTTGGTTCATTTTTGTTTTCTTTGTTCCTTTTTGGTTTTTGATTTTCCTTTGACAAAGGGTCGGTAGCTATAGGGAATTGCAGTAATATGCATTTAATCACTTACTTAAGATTAAGATAAGATTTTTTAATTCAACTCCGCTGAGGCTTTAGAATGTGTCATATGCATAGATGTAAATATTGCCGTATGGGTCAGTAGTTCACTGAATGAATGAATGTTTAGGCTGTGGTAGCCGAAACTTGCTACGGTACAGTACATCTTAAACAAGCGCATTTTATTTTTATCCCAGCGTCGTATTTCACGCAATATTAGGCATTATGGATCACAGAGCTGTGTGTGCGCGTAGTGATTAGATGGCACTGTTTTTCTTGTTAGTCTAGTTCTTTACGGCGTTTTAGATGTTTCTTAAAGGCAGTAACATGCCTCATGTAACATGTATCATGAAAACTAACCTGCGAATATATTTTCATATATTATATTTACTGTGTTTCCTATATTCACTGTGTTTCATATATTATATCCACTGTGGTTATAATTCATGTTATTTGATATTAATAATAAAAAACTTAACGACTTGTTCAATACAATTTAAACATCGATTTATTCAAATATCGATTCATTATAACTGCAATGGCAAAACTATTTTGAACATTAATTATAATCTATTCAAAGTGTATTAAATGTTCACGTCAAATCAACTTCCTTTTTTCAATTAAACGTCTTTACGTTGTAAAAAACGCAAACGAACGTACTCGTATCTTGTTTTGGACCGTCATTGATAGCTTTTAACATTAAAATGCCGATGTCAGTCGGTTGATTAATCATTTAAAATCTCATTACATACTTCGTCACGAAACACTTATTAAAATTTACGTTGGCCTCAAAAGACATGAACGCTTATTGAACTCTTGTTTGAATCATCAACGAGGTCTTGTGATGTGTAAACAGAATAATAGTAGTATACAATACATATTATCTCTTCGCATAAAATCATATTATCTCTTACGAATTAGATCATTGCGTAACTTGTAACAAACGTATTAGCACTGTATATTTCAATGACTACGAAAACAATGTTCCTTTATTTATTAACTGAGATATATTCTAGAGCAATTTAATTCGTTGTATTTTTTCATGTCCTTATGTTACATAAACACGTGGCTTTTATATCAAATTGAGATCTGAGTTATGAGTAGTATAGCACAATCTGAACATATATTGCGTCACGCCTTTATGTTCTCCAAGAGGTATCCAGAGGAGTGTAGTACTTCTACTTTTCACAGTCTGGTTATCTCGTAGTTTCATGTCTGAGATTTTGCGCTTTGTATAATATATGACACCTTTCACTGACGGCAAACCTAGCCGTCACGAAATTGAAGCGTCCACACAGTTATTACAGACAAAATTTATTATTATTATTATTATTGTTATAGCTGTCAAGAGGAGGTGTTTTGTTGCGAGGAGCACGAGAATAAGATTAGCAAAGAATTAACATTAGGGGACCGAAATTCGTGAGGGAAGGCGCATTTTACGTAGTGTTTCGTATAATGAGATCCGGGACGGATGAAAAACCACTAACACACGGTCATGTATGCTGTTAACTATGTTAGGTATCCTCAAAACACATAAATATGGTAGCGAACACAATATTGTAAATATAGCTCAGTTGCGACTACAGAGTAAGTAATATGTCAAAAACATTATCGATCTTTCAGAATACAGTTTAGAAAGTTTGAAAGCATAATTTATTTTTGCTAGATTATTATAAGTTATATATCTTCAATTAGTCTATAAGTCATATAATATTATAATAGTCATAGAATAATAATGATTTCAAACGTTCTGAACTGTTTTCTGAACGTTTAGTGTTTTTGATATGTGTGTTACTCTCTAGTCCATTAGTCAAGCCGAGGATACGGCGCGACGGCGCTCATTGGGGGAGGCCTATGTCTAGCAGTGGACTGAGATAGGCTAATGATGATGATGATAATGATGAGTCTCTAGTCGCAAATGAGCGACATGATCCCTATAAAATATATTATTTCATGAGACATACAATGTAACCGATGAAACGTGGGAGTGTACTGCACTTCTCTGTCTGCCCCTTCTGGGACTACAGGTGTAACGTTACGTTTTCATGTGTTATTTGCCTTGCCAAGGGACTTGTCGTGGAGATATGTATGTGTACATTTAATGGTTTATATTCATTGCCTTACTATCAGATAATTTGTTTGGTATCATAATCAATATAATAATGTTTGTAATATATAATAAATAATTATTTAAGTACCTACATGATCCGTATCCTCTTTATACATATAAATTAAACTAGCAATAGAAGATATAATTAATTATATTTACTAGTGGTCCAGTAGCGTTAAAAATTAGATCGTAAATCATAAAAGAATCAGTTCGAGCGTTGTCTAGGTTCTAATGTCAAAGACTACGCTTATATAAATCTTTCCTCTGTGCTACTTATTGACATTTATCCGTCTCATGTCTGACATTGACAATGGGAACGTAAATAATAAATAGTTGTGGCAAATGCATGGTAATGTATGTAATGTTTTTTTTATTGATTTAACGTACTTTTTTGCATTGTTTTTAAAAAATATTAGCATTTTGCACTCCTTTCCTATATAAACTACAAGTGTGCCAAATTTCATACTCCTCCGACTGCGCAATATTGGTAAAATGAGGTACAAAGTGTTTGCTTCACGTATTAATATATAGATGCTAGGTATATACAGATGCTAAAAAATAATCACTGCATTTATAATCATATTTAATTTAATGCACACGCCTAATTATCAATAACAAAACTGCGTCGACCATCAAGATAAATATTTAATAATGTTTATTACCATTTTAAAGTGTACTTTGTTTTATATCGTTTGTTAATTTTGTTGGTGTATAATCATTAAATCGAAATTCTGTTTCTAGTTATCCAGCAGATAATACCATTGTTTTAGTTTTAACGGGATGGTACGCAGATATATTGAGGCATGAAGCGTTCCCAGCTAGTTCCCAGGGGAAGGCACGCGTTTGGATCCATCTCACGTATTGTTTTAATCTTGGTTAGGATTGAAGATAGATGATATCTTTAATTCGCAATTGTCACTTACAACATACCAGTCTGCTATTTCTTTAACATAAAGAATTTGTTTATTAAATTTATTATTAATTAATATTATTACAAAAAATATATCTTTTGATAATAATAATAATATTATCTTATAAAAAAATCATTTAGTAGCTTCTGTTATAAAATGAATTGTTCCATTGCTGGAAATGGGTTACCGCCCAGTATAAAAAGACCAATACTGATTGGCAGATACCCCAAGAGAATTCACGCCTGAGAGAGTATTCCGGAAATCTCTAACTTGTGTGTAGTACTCACAATAATTGTCTTAATCATAGTATCAAGTGATACTTGATCTTAAAACTCACATAAATGGTAACATGGGCAAGTCAGAATGGTGTCGGTATTTCAATCCAGGAACACTACTATATAAATCTAACATCTAGGTAATAAGGACCATATATACGAAATACGAATAAATAACAAATAAATAAAACGTACCTCACACGTTCAATTTATCACACAAGGAAAATTCAATATAAAAGTTCTACATCAACTGTGTCTTTGTTCGAGTGCTTTTTGAAATGTAATCTTCAAAACAATATAAAGTGAAGTAAATTTGTCGTCCTTACGAAGTATATTTGACATTGTTCTTATCCTTAAGTATGCAAGCGTTGGTGAAGGCGAGAAACCCCCACAAATATCGTTTTGGGAACAAATGTGCCGTTTGGGATTGAGATACTCTGGTGGTTAGAGCGAGTGGGTCATTGGCCTTAATATTGACTGTAGCCTCAACCTAAATTGTGTTTTGGGCTAATACATAGAAGTAATTTTTTATTGTACACAATTTATGCTAAGAAGTCTACAACCAAGTCTGACTTCGAAAGCTTTATGGTGTCATCTACGCAAGTCAAAATAAATGAAGTAATAGATCTTCGTTTCGATTCGTATCAAAAAAGATATGTACACTTAAAATCCTTTTTGTGAAATATATTTTCACTAACATTAAAGGTAATGAGTAGTAAAGGTCAAGTCGCTGTCTGTAGAAAACTCTACGTAGCGATTTTGCGTGCGAAATCTTCTTCAGTTTACGATATAGCCTCGCTGACCTACTTTAGATCTCGGGATCATGGGGAAGGGTTTATGGTTTTCAATATTTAAGAGTTACATTATGATCATTTGTGTCCGATGCGAATAAATTTGCTCCAAATACTTTCAAATGTTTAATATTGTCGCCTTTAATATTGAGGATAGGAAGAATATATTTCTATGTATTTAGACACTTCCTTCTCAATATTATTAAACAAGACAAATATAGAACGATAGTAGTTCCATTCATATATATTATGTCCACTAAGTTATTAAAGTTTTTTTACCCCAGTAGGTCAAGTTTGTATGTCACTTCTAGACGTAAAAAGTGTAATCACAGGCTGTAGAGTTGACGCTGCGATTGTACGTAAGTCTCTTCAGTTTAAGTCTCATCAATGTTGACTCTCCACTTTTAGCAGCGTTTTATTTAAAGATCTCATATTCCATTCAAGAGTAAGTACTAGAATTGTGAGCACGAATGCTTTATTAGATGTATGTATGTACTATGTACTTGTAATAATTTCGTAATATTTTGCAATATTTATTTGTTTTTATAACATTACAAAGTGTAATAATATTAGTATTGTAT